>JASDQU010507112.1:0-36459 GCA_032191745.1 Picea mariana
CTTTTTTATAAAATTCACAAAACTACATCTTCTCATACTGCAACATTAGAATGCTATTATAATCATACTTCAACATTAGAATATTTTTGCCTTATGAACATTCTTCCATTTAATTGCATTAAATTCGGCAGGGACTACGCTGCTCCGCTGCCCTTGTATTTTCTTGTTCTTTGAATAAAACCCAAACAATTATAATTATTTAGCCTCAGAATGATGACCGCACGACATTGATAGATTTTTGACAATCTAAATGCTGATTTTTTGCATCATTCTTTTACTTCCTCTGATTTTCGAATGTTGGAGAATTTAATGACCGACAACCTTCCACCAACACTCCAAGAAATGTAATTCAATACAACATAGGATATGATGAAACATTGAGAATTTGTATGTTAAATAAAAAACCCATTTTTATGTAATATTTTTATTTTATTATTTTTTAAGTTTAAGTTCATTTAATGCTATTCTGACCATGGTTTATATCTACATGGTTTTTTATTTTTTATATTTTCAATCATCTTGAAAATATGGTACTCTATCTAAGTGGGGTCAACACTCCAATAAATGTAATTCGGTACAACATAGGATATCTTTGAATGAAACGTTGGGAATTTGTATGTTAAATAAAAGATCCATTTTTATATAATATTTTTATTTTATTATTTTTATTTCTTTTTATATAATATTTTTATTTTATTATTTTTATTTCTTTTTAGTTTATGTTTATTTAATGTTATTCTGACCATAGTTTATATCTACATGGTTTTTTATTTTTTATATTTTTTATATTTTCAATCATCTTGAAAATATGGTACTCTATCTAAGTGGGGTCAATTTATTTTTTATATTTTTTATATTTTCAATCATCTTGAAAATATGGTACTCTATCTAAGTGGGGTCAATTTAATATTTACTTACACAATAATTACTTCTCATTTCAAGTTCAGTTTTGATTCTATAATACTTTATAAAGAAATAGATTTTTTTTTATATATACTAATTTAATATTTATTTATTTATATGACAATTACTTCTCATTTCAAGTTAAGTTTTGATTACATAATATTTTTATATAAGTAAATAGGAAAAATATAAACAAAGAAGAATTTATATATATATATATATATATATATATATATATATATATATATTAATTATTTGTAAATAAGATTTTTTTTATAAATAAGTAAAAATAAATAATGAAATGCAAGTGATGATACATTGTTTTATTTAAAAATAGATAAGTCAACTGTAAATTAAAAAAAAATGAGGATAAGATTGTATATGATGAGGCATTATCTTATTTATGAACAAATAAGAGGATTTGATAACAAGTTATGCATTTTTGTTGTTCATTGGAATATATATCAGTGATCTATCTTAATTTCAACTTTATCAAGCACGTAAAGGAATATAAAATATTTTGAAGCCCTATCCTTTCTCAAGTTTCACTTTAAGGAATCGATTGTTTTTTGTGCTTAGTTCTATCTAAGAAAGATCTAATCTACTATGAAAGATGTTTCAAAATAACACCAAAAAATAAATATATGATAAAATACGAATATATGATAGGTTGAGACATATTTGAAATAAAGAAAATCAAAACTATAAATATAAATTTTATAATTCTTAATCCCATAAATTTTACAAAATATTTATTCTATATAATGAAAATAAAATTATAAATAATTGTTAAAACAAATGGAATGGTGAATAATTACCATGTCCATATAATAATTTTAAAAAAGTTCATAGCAACCATAAAACCCCCCAAAATTAAAAATTTGAAAAACACAAAAAGTTTCATACACAATGGATGCATATTAGAGAATACAATCATTACGAGGAGACATGTAACTTATCTAAATACTGAAGTGTTTATAAAAGATATTTATATGTTGTTTGAAGGAATTTTAAAAAAATTCAAAAAAATTCCTTAATGTTCATGTGATTATCTCTTTACACTTACCTCCATGAACTCATCATTATTATGTTATTTTTTTGTTTGAGTTTTAAATTTTCATTTATCTTTAATAGAGGAAATATGAAATGTAACTTCATATTTTTATATTTAATTTCGTCATATAATTATTTGCTTAGAGTTTTTTTTTTTTTTAATAATATTATAAGTTAATATTAATTTTTGTGATTTTTTTTATATAATACTATAATTTAATATTGGTTGTGTATAGTCAACCACACCACAGTTAAAAGTGCTTGATGTATATTAATATTGCTATAGTAAATCATAGCTAATCATAATCAATCAAAGTGAACCATAATTAATTAAATATAATCATGATTATCATAAGTCAATCATGATAACCATCACAATATGAAATGACCTTTGTGGATAGTCATAATCTAACCTCACCCTTCAGGAAAATCACATTGCAACTAATCAACCATTAATGAACATATAAATTCTACATAAGTAAACCAAGATAAATCTTTCAATGTGACATGATCATTGAGGAACATTGCAATCTAACACATCCTTTCATGAACATCACAATTGTGACATATCCATCAACATTTGACACGAGTCCAAAAACACAATTTAACAGAAGTCCACCAAGATGAATGTTGTGATGTGACATAATCATTAAGGAACATCACAAATATGATATGCCTCTTTATGAATTTTGCAATGCAACATAACCATTGAGGAACATAGCAATTCCTTACAAGTTGATCAAAATAGATATTACAATGCATCATGACCTTTTATGAACATCTCATTGCAACATAACCCTTAAGGGATGTCGTAATGTGACGTAACCCTTTATGAATGTCACGATGTGATGTAACCGTTAAGGGATGTTGCAATTTGACATAACACAATGAATATGAACATTGTAGTGAGACATAATCAAAGGAGAACATCACAATCCAACATAACCCTCAATGAACTTTACAATGTGACAAAACCCTTTATGGACATCACAAAGTGACACAACCATTGAGGAGCATAACATTTTGATATTAGTCAACCAAGATGAACATTGCAATGTGACATTGTCATAGAAAACCATGGTTAAACATAATCAACCATATTCAACCAAAAAGTTAAGCATAATCAACCAAAGTCAACAATAATCAACCAAAGACAACCCTAATAAAAAAACACAACCATAATCAACTAAAGTCAATGATAATCAACCAAAGACAACCATAAACAACCATAGTTAACCATAGTCGACCGTGGTCAACCTTAGTGATGCAGCCCCCCTACTCCCCCGTAGGGCTATGCGACCTCCTGGTCAAAGGATCTATGATACTCTGAGTCAAATGACTCTTTAGGACCTTGGTAGTCCCATGTATAAATCAAACACAAGTCCTTTCGGCTTTTTGGTGCGATTTTATGATACCCGTGACCTTTCCTTTCACCTATGCGAAAACTCTCATAGTTTTGAGCGCTAGCTCCTTTTCGGATAAGCCTCTCTTTTGATGTGACCTTGGGTGACGACCACGCAGTTGCGGGCTCGACCACAAGTGGTTTGAAGTCAAACTACTTTTGGGCCTGCAATTCTCCTCAAGCCTCCACATGTCTGCCTGACGAAACCACGGTTTGGATTGCGGCCCACCCTCAATATTTTAAACTCCGCACAACTCCTATCCCCGCAATGCTACGGGATCGTCAATCTCATGATCTTGACGATACTGTCTTAATCGATGGTTCAGATCTTCTCCTTTCAATCTATGGACTGGATCTTCCTCTCCTAAATCAACGGATGCAATCTCTTCGTGATTCTAGACTTTGGGGTTTTGAAATCTCAGACCCAACTCTCTTCTGTACTACAATCCCCCGGAGTTGACGATCTGCGAACACATGTCCCACTAAATCAACGGTGATGATCACTTAAAAACTCCGGACTTTGGACCTTTCAACTCTCAACTTTTCTCTCCCCGCGAAGTATTCGGATTTCTGCCGCGTGTCCTCGTGATCTGATGATTGAGGATTACTTCGGGAATTTACCCTGAGTGCACAGATCTATGCCACGTCTCTCCTAGATCTAACGATTCTGAATCACTTCGGGCCTTCAGGGTTCGGTAGTCTCAGTTCTCAACTGAAACTCCACAAAAAATTTACCCAGAGCTCGCGATCTGTTGACAAGTGCCCACCTGTAGATCGATGACTCTCGGATCTTTGACTCTTCGGGATTCCGGTGTTTCAACACTTCGACCTTCGCCTTCCTCTGGATCTTTCAACCTTTCTACATGTGTCCTCTTGGATCCAGTGGTCCAGATTCGCTTCGGCTCTCTGGCTCTTCACGCTTCGAAAATCCCAAGTTTTACTTGCCTTCGCTCAGATTCACGATATATGATGGCTCAAACCCACTCTGGCGATCCGATGCTTGAACTTTACTTAAACAATCTGACGACTCAGATATGTTCATGCGATCGAACGACTGAGATTCTAATTTGGGCTTCCGGCTCTTCGGGGTTTGGAAATATAAGTTCTCAACCCTGGTGAGGTTTCTCTCTCCTATGTGTGCGAAGCGCTAAGGCTCGTGCACCTTAGTGTGGTCAGATGAATGTTGATCCATTAAGCTGTGATCCAACGTCCATTGTCGCTCCTCTCTCCTGAGCTTTTGATTAGTCTATGACTTAGAAGATTTTCTAGGTGTTCAAAGGCTTCGAACCTTTGCTCCTCCTACGAGTCCGATTCTTGGATCTTGTTAACACTTATGAGAAAGTGCTATCCCTTTTGAGATTTGTCCTTAAATGGAATTTGATTTCCCACACACACCTTGCGTTATTGAGATTTTGATAACTCAGTTCGAAGGATTTCTTGAAAATAAATTCTTCTCGCCCACCTAGCTTTTCTCTATTTTGGGTTCTTCGACGCTTGATCGATCTTTGACGTTCTACACATCTTGCACCTAGTCTAAGTTCCCTTTGTTCTCTCTGAACTTCTCTGAATCACTCCAAGACTTAATTGACACACTCTTTGCGTTTGAGATGCACACCTTGCATACAAGTGTCAGAAAAGAAACAATTTAAAATCATCTAGTTTCATCACGAACTCATACTGTCAATCTATCGAACAATCATACATGAACAAAATGAAATAAAACACATACACAGAATATAACATTCATTCACTCATACATCAAATGAACACAGTCCAAGATTTGGGACAATTTTGTCTGTTCTATTCATTCCTGAAAAAAAATTACATAGTCTTTTAGTTCTCCATTGCGTCTTCCTTCTACTCTATTATGTTCTACTGATCTCTATCTCTCTCTCTTGATCTTATAACTTTGTTTTACAATGTAACGAAGAAAACTATCTAAGGATCGGCTCCACGATCTCGTTGTCCTATCTGTAACCTATCCTACCAAACTCTTAACGGTTACCTACTTTGTCCTATTACAATAACTAACAGTTATTGCCAAATAAGAGTCAACACTCCATATCTGCAATCCCTTACAATCTTTCACGACTTTACGAACAAGTTACATTTTTAAAATGTTGTTTACAAAATATCTCAACAACCCGATTTAATTCTGAGTTAATTTCTGATCTGAAACTCTGTCATGCTGAGATGTCGTTCCTTTGCCTTCACGCTTACGTTTTGACTTTGAAGGCGATGCTCTTGCGTCATACTCATATGGTTAAAATTTTCATGGACTCCTGTCCATGAGCTCCTGCACTGTCTTTCCATGCTTCAAAATATCAGGTTCTGTAACCCAACTTGCATCTTCCATTGGATGATCTTTCCACTTCACTAAGTATTCAAGATATGTCTTTCTCCTAGTCTTCTTTCCATCTCTTTGTTCAATGATTTTCTCCATCTGAGGTTTTTGTGCTATGGGCAATTGTTCTTCCCACTGAAATTCTCTCTTATCATGTGATTCTCCTGCCTCATCTCTCTTGTAAGGATACAGGTCTGCAACATTGAATATTGACAATATCCCAACATTGTCTGGCAACTCAATTTCATAAGCATTAGCTGGGGATTTTCTGAGAATCCTGCATGGTCCTATCTTCTTCATATTCAATTTGTTATACGTTCCCCTTGGAAACCTTTATTTTCTCAAATGAGCTAAAACTTCATCTCCAACTTCGAATTGAACTTCTCTCCTCTTTTGATCAACTCGGCTCTTGTATTTCTGGTTGCTGTTCTATAGCTGTTCTTTGACTCTGTCATGGAGTTTCTTTATTTCTGTTGAAAAATACTCTGCTCCAACACTTATGAACTCATCTTGATTCAGATCTCTCAACTCTGTAATCCCTCTTGGTTGTATACCATACGCAATTTCAAATGGACTTTTCCCTGTGCTCCCGTTCACTGAATTGTTGAATGCAAATTCTGTTTGTGCCAGAATCTAATCCCATTGAAAACCTTGCTCGATGACTAAGATTCTCAACAAGTTTCCCAGACTCCTATTCACTACTTTAGTTTGTCCATCTGTCTGAGGGTGATATGATGAACTAAAGGACAAGTTTGTCCCTAGCCTCTTCCATAGAGTCCTCCATAAGTGTCCTACAAATTTGGTGTCCCTGTTTGAGTCTATGCTCCTCGACAATCCATGCAGTCTCACTACTTCTTTGAAAAACAAATTGGCTATGTGTGTAGCATCGTTTGTCTTCTGGCATGGTATGAAATGTGCCATTTTTGAAAATCTGTCCACCACAACAAATATGGAATCACTCCATTTTTTAGTTCTAGGCAATCCCAAAACAAAATCCATATTGATTGCATCCCATGGCCTCTCTGGAATTGGTAATGGCTGATAGAAAAAAATGTTCTGTTGTCTTCCTTTTGCATACTGACAAATTTTTCATTTGTTCACAAACATTTTCACCTCTTCTCTTATGCTCATCCAATAATACGAATTTCTCAGTTGTGTAAATGTCTTATCATGACCAAAATGTCCATCTAAACCTCCATTGTGTTTCTCTTTCAACAGGTTATCTCTCATTGAGCATTTTGGTATGCATAATTGGCTTCCCTTGAACAATAATCCATCCTGGATCAAATATTCAGTCCATGGGCTTCTGTCTCCCAACAAAGGATTCTTGTATGCCTCATAAACTTCCTTAAAATCTGCATCTTCTTTTTACATCTCCTTGAGGTGTTCAAACCCTAAGGTCTCCACTTGGAATTCCTGTACAATCAAACTCCTTCTGCTCAAACCATCTGCAACTTTGTTAGCAGTTCCAACAATATGCTTAGTAACAAAAGTAATATTTTGCATAAATTCTACCCATTTTGCATGTTTCTGATTCAACTTTTCTTGCCTAGTAATAAATTGCAAAGCTTGATTATCACTGTACAAGACAAATTCTTTAGGAATTAGATAGTGTCTCCACTTCTTCAAATCTTGAATCACTACATAAAAGTCTTTGTCATATGTGGAATACTTCTTCTTGGCGTCATTCAATTTCTCACTAAAATAAGCAACTGGGCTATTATCCTGACTCCAGACTGCTCCAATAAATAATCCACTTGCATCACATCTCACTTGAATTTTTTTCCAAAATCTGGTAAGACCATAATTGGTTGTTCTATGATTTTCTCCTTCAACACCTTGAAACTCTTTTTAGCTTCCTCTATCCATTTAAAAGACTTGTGTTTCTTCTTCACGGTGTCGAGCATGGGTGCACATATACCACTGAAATTTCTGATAAACTTTCTATAAAAACTTGCTAACCCATGAAATCTTCTTACCTCAAATATGATGCTTGGAGATGGCCATTCTCTGATTTCTCTCACTTTTTCTGGATCCATCTTCAATTCATTTGAAGAGATCACAAAACCCAAGTATATGAGTTTTGTCTTCATAAAAGAACTTTTCTTCAGATTTATCAACAATTTTTCCTGCTACAACTTTTCCATCACTGCTGTCAGATGTCTTAAGTGTTCTCCCTTTTTCTTACTGAAGATTAGTATGTCATCCGGNCATAAATGTGCTTGGTGCATTTGTCAACCCAAATGACATGACCATCCATTCAAACAATCCTTCATTTGTCTTGAATTTTGTTTTCCATTCATCTCCCTCTCTCATTCTTATTTGATGATATCCACTCTTCAAGTCTATCTTGGAAAAATAGCTTTCTCCACTCAAACAATCCATCAAATCATCCATCCTTGGTAAAGGGAATATGTACCTAATGTTTATCTTGTTTATGGATCTAGAATCTGTACACATTCTCCATAAACATAGAGATACAGTAATACATAATTTTTATTAATGAGTGAAATGTACAATACTGTAGAAATACAGAGTGAAAGACTCGCTAGAATGGTGGAAGCTTATCTCTGAGAAGAGATGCGACGACTACTCACATTGAAAAGAAGATTATTGTTACAATGAGGCTTCAAAGGTCTTTTTATCATAAAGAAAATCCAAAACACTAGCCCCAGAAGATGAAAATCCAACAGTTTTGTGGCCCTGTTTTGGGTAGTTTGGTGTATCAACTTCCTGAGGGTGTAACTTTGGAATATGATCTCCGTTTGGGGAACACAATATCATGTTAGAAAGGTATAAATGAGGAGATTCATTTTGTGGGCTCAATCAAAGCCTTTTTGTATCTTTGAGGTGCTCGATTGTGAAAAAACGTTGTTTAGGCCCTTAAAATGGACCCGAAAGTTTATGAATCAAAAAACTACTAAAAATAGTAAATTGCTAAAAAACTGTTTTGAGCCAATTGGAATAGGTGGGTGGCTACCAAGATCCTCCTAGATCAACGCCATCCTAATTGCACCTTCTCCCTACAAATCTCCCCTCCCTAAATACCCATTATTCCCCTCTTTCCTACACTCTTGTTCACTCCCCCTTTCAACCTTATACTTTAACCATTTTTTAATTTATTTAAATTCCTAACAAATAACATTATTCCACATCAAAAATTGTGAAGAGATGACAAGTGGAAGCATATGAATGGTGCTATATTGTATCTTATGGAGGAATGCCACATGATATCCAATAATATTATTACACATGGGAGCTTATCAATGGCAACACATGGTCGGTTTTATTGTTTACACGTGGATATTACTAGCCTATCATGAGATGAAACATGGAAATATGTGAATGGATGATTCATAAGTTACTGGGCATGATCTAGAGGCTAATTGGTTGTCTAAAATATTATTATTTAATTGATTTTCCAAGGGAGGTCGACCCACAGAGCTCTGTAGCCTTCTCTCATTGTTTCTTGTGAAGTGTATAATACATTTATGAATATATACATAAAGATTTCAAGTTTTCCAATTCATGTGGGATTAAAAGTTCACCCAAAATTAAAATTTACCAAGAGAAAAAAATGAATTTTAAGATAGAGGGCCCACTTTTTCCCATCAAACTCAATCGACGGTGGTTAAGTCACAAACTTAAAGAAGCCATAACTTGAGCTACGGGTGTCAGAATCACGTAAATTGCATACTGTTGGAAAGGTATTTCGACGAAGAAGATATTGGTATAGGTTAGAAGGGATGAAAGCGAACAAAATAATTCCATAAATTAAAATATTAGTCCACTTCATTTTTAATGGGTCTGTGTAACAACTCAACTTTACGAGGTCATATCTTGAGATCTGAGTGATGAATTTGGAAAAACATTATATCGTTGGAAAGATAAGATGATGACGATAATATATAAATTTATTTTCATGGTTTAAAAGTTTAATATAATTTCCATAAAATTAAAACAAAATCCCCCTCTTTTAAAGGGAAATTAATTAAATTTTGAAAACAAAAGTTTATTTAAAATCTTTTACTAAAAAGGGAAAGGGACCCATTTTTAAAATACAAATGATAATGATGTGAAATCATTAAAAAACATTTGATGAGGAGTTAATTAAAGAGACTACTTTACAAAGAAAAGTGTATGGTAAATTCAAGAAAGAAAAAATACTAACTACTCAAGTAGTTAGAAGATCTAATTTTTAAAGAGAAGAAGTGCTTCATCAAGGGTTCCATAATTAGAATGATTGGAGGGGCAGAGGAAGAATATCAAAGGAGGAAGAAGGTACAACCATGAATATATAACCAAACTTCTGATCAAAGAAGAGAGATCTCTATCTTCTCCACTTTTTCTTTTCTTCTACACCATTTCTAATAGCTTTATGCTTGAATCTCTGAATTGGACACAAGGCTGAGATGTGAGTGTTTTTCTTTTATTCTTCAAAAGAATTTTTATTATATGATCATGGAGTATTTACAACCATATACATGACTGTCGGATATTTTTTTAATGAAGAACATTTTTCATGAATAAAACTGCACAAAGAATTACTTCGGGGTTGATTTTGATTGTATCTTGTAACTTTGAGTCTTAAGTATGAGATATTTCAAATTGATATATCAAATTATCTTTTTGATATTGATAGTAATACTCTTTTGAAATTCTTTGAGATGACCAAACCATTCTCTCCTATTTCTCGTGAAGAAGATATGTATGCATTTATAAATGATTAAGAATATTGTGTATGTGATCTTGATCACAAAGAAATTTTGATGTTGAAGCCCTCCTTCAATCTTTTCTATTTTTTTAAGACTTCTTGTTACACATAAATATCAAATTAGGTTATTGAAGAACCATTTCTGTTCGATAAAATTGAACAATAAATATCTATGGTTTGTTGGTTTAGCATTCTCCTAATCCAAGATATTCAAGATATATCTTTTAGCCAAAGAAGAGTACCATCTCTCTAAAAACGTAGGGGGATTCATATCCTTGTGAGGTTGTCATTTCGGTCCTCGCATATTCAAATGTCAACCCTTTTGGAGACCATATTGGGGAGCCATTTATTTTCAAGATATTTGAGGCCATGCTTTAGATTTGACTGAGAAAACAAAATCTCCATGGTTCAAGGTTTCAAAAGAAAATTCAATAAGATTGTTTCTTGTTTTATATGGAAGGGATTTATAAAAGGATTATTAAAAAATGTTGCACCCTTTTTATAAATTCAAAAAGAACCAAGAAGCATCGAAGATTCGGAAGAATGAACTCCCTATCCATTAGAAAGAATCAAAATTTTCAAGAAGATGTATATTTTGACTCCTATGAAGAACTTTATTCATGTCATGATGCTCTTTTACCTTCTTCACTGAGCCCATAAATGGATTTATAAGAATCAACAAAAGGGAGAAATATCCAAAGAAGGAAGCGATTTCATACAACCCCTTTAAATCTACCAGAAGTAGATTTTTAAATACATGATATTTCTATTGAATTTTTTTCTACATTATTTGGGAATACTTCAGAAGATGCAAAGAAACACTTGTTTAAGTTTAATAGTATATGTCATGATTTCAACCTCTCTGAGGACAATGTTACATGTAGACATGTTTTACAAAATCTGCAAGGTGATGATATTGAATGGTATAGATCATTATTGTCTAACTCCATTACTAGTTGGGATGTGTTAGAAAATTCATTTGCAAAAAGTTCATCTCGAGATTGCATTCATATGTTTTTTTTTATGCTTTTAATGTTTCTTTCCACCCACCCTCTCCCATATGGATGTAAGATAATGAAGTGAATAATCTTGAAGAAGAATCTAATCAAAGATTGGATGAATTTTCTAAGTCAAGTCATATTACTGAAGATGAAGATGAAAATTCCAATTCACAAGAAGAAAATTTCAGCCTCTCATATACTCCATATGAAAATATTTTGAGAAACAAGTTCAATAATGAAATTAAGGAGACCTCACCAAATGCAAATGAATATTTCATCCTTGCAACAAATGATGAAAAGCCTCAAGATAACTTGTAGAAAGAATAATTGGTGAAATAAATGAATCTTGAGAAGAATAATGAGCAAGATTGTCTTTACATGAAATAAGGGTGTTTTCAAGATACTATTGATGAATCAAGAACCTTGGAAGTGGTTGGAAATAAGGAGAAAGATGAATGTATTCGAATATTGGAAACTCCTCATCCAATCAAAGACAATAATATTCTTAAGTAGCCAAGAATTGACTCAATTGAATTATGGTTTCATAGCATTGTTGGAAAAAAAATGCAATCAGATTCTCAACACACATGGTTAATTTTTTCTCCAGTACACATTGAGAGTGCCCCTGACTCATTGGTAAAAGTTTCAATATGTTCCATAGTGATGGAGTTCATTCCACAAATCGCATCAATTCTTGAATGGATCCACTGGATATCTACCTACACCTAAGGTGCCCCTTTCTTCCAAGTAAGGTAGAGTAGGTATCATGTATGTACATATTTTGTTTATTCAGTTCAGTTTTGTACAATAAGGTAGTTACTTAGATAACTCCATGAAAGAAGAAGAATTACATGAATCTATTTTGAAGATGACTCCATAGCCCAATGGAGAAGGAAACTAGTCTTGAGATTTTGGTGTTCTCAGCAACCCATAGGGGGTCATTGTCTCGCAATTGGAGTCAGTTGTTGACCAAAATTTGGTCATCTATATTTTCTCTCTCTTGGATTCATAAAATAAAAATGATACCAAAATAATAATTTTTTTGAAATATTACAAGTCCATGGTGTATCCCTTAGCCTCATCTTTGCCACTCAATTTTTGGATCCGAAATCTGAGTTCATATGCTCAAGATATCCAGGTTTGCGTTTAAGCGATAAAAAGTGTCCATTCCATGTGGAATGAAGCCATTTTCATTGAAAATATATTTACATTTTCGGGCCCAAGACCCTATATTTCTTCTTAATTCTTAGACCCAAGTCCCATATTTTCATAATTTTTCTCGGGTCTAGGACCCTTGATTTCTTCTTTAATTTTTGGGTTCAAAACCCATAAAAAATTTATATTCATGGGCACCCAACTTAATATCCACACTCCACATTTAACCTCACTATACTCTCAATTTACCCTCACTCCAAAATTACTTTTCTTTTTAGTCCTTCTCAGATTCATAGACTCATCAACACCCTCCTCATTCCTCACTCACCCTGTCACTTCCCTCATCCCCGAAAACCCTCTCCACTCCATTATACCTTACCTCCCCCCACTCCATACTTAGTTCATTTTAAGTCCTTCCCAAACTCACGGACTCACCCACACCCCCCTCATTCCTCACATCCTTCACATGCCAACCCGACACTCTGATGACTACATTTTACCCCCACCTCACCCTACGTCATCCTAATATCACCAGCTTATTTATTTAAATTCCTAACCAATATCATTATTCCACATGAAAACTTGTGAAGATATGAAAAGTGGTATCATATGAATGGTGTCATATTGTAGCCTATGGAGGAATGTCACATGGCATCCAATAGTATTATTACACATGGCAGCATACCAATGGTGACACATGACGGGTTTTTATTGGTTACTCGTGGAGATTACTAGTCTATCATGAGATGAAACATGGAAATACATGAATGGGTGATTCATAAGTGACTGGGAATGAGGTGGAGGTTGATTGGTTGTCTAGAATATTATTATTTAATTGATTTTCCATGGAAGGTCAATCCACAAAGCTCCATAGCCTTCTCTCATTATTGATTGTGAAGTGTATAATACATTTATGATTATATACATAAAGAGTACAAGTTTCCAAATTCACATGGGATTAAAATTTCACCCAAAAGTCAAATTTACCAAGAGAAAAAAGAATTTTAAGTTCAAGGACCCATGTTTTCCCATCAAACTCAATCGACGGTGGCTGAGTCACGAATTTTCAGAAGCCATAAATTAAGATTTGGGTGTCGTAATCACACAAATTTTATACCGTTGAAAAGATATTTCGACAAAGAATATGATGGTATAGGTTAGAAGGGTTGAAAGTGACCACATGATTTCTAGAAATTGAAATATCATTCAACTTCATTTTTAACGGGTTTGTTAGACAACACAACATTACAAGCTCATATCTTGAGATCATATTTGGACAAATTTTATATCATTGGAATGATAACATGATTAAGATCACATATGAAGTTATTTCCATGGCTTAAAAGTTGACTATCACTTCCAGAAAATTAAAACATAGTCTCCCTCTTTTAAAGGGAAATTAATTAAAATTTGAAAATAAAAGTTTATTTAAATTTTTTTATTAAAAAGGAAAGGGACCCATTTTTAAAATAGGAATCATAATGATGTGATCTCATAAAAAAAATTAATGAGGCACTAATTAAATATAATACTTTAATAAGAAAAGTGTACAGGAAATTCAAGAATGGAAAAACCCTAACTACTCAAGTAGTTGAAGATCTAATTTTTAAAGAGAAGAAGTGCTTCATCAAGGGTTCCATAATCATAATTGACAGAGGGGAAGGGGCAGAATATCAGAGGAAGAAGAAGGTATATCCATGAACATACTTCCAACCTTCTGATCAAGGAAGAGAGATCTCCATCTTATCCACTTTTTCTCTTCTTCTACACCATTTATCACAGCTTTATGCTTGAATCTCTGAATTGGGCAAAAGGTTGAGTTGTGAGTGTTCTTATTGTATTCTTCAAAATAATTTTTCTTATATGATCATGGAGTATTCACATCCATATACATGAATATCATAGATTTTGTAATTAAGAACATTTTTCATGAATAAAACTCCACAAAGAATTATTTCCAAGTTGATTTCGATTATATCTTATAACTTTGAGTCTTAAGTATGAGATATTTGAAATTGATCTATCAAATTATGTTTTTTATCTTGATAAATACTCTTTTAAAATTATTTGATATGATCAAATCATTCTCTCCTATTTCTTGTGAAGAATATATGGATGCATTTATATATGATTAAGAAGATTGTGTATGTGATGCTGATCACAACACAATTATGATGTTGAAGTCCTCCTTCAATATTTTCTATTTTTTTTAAGACTTCTTGTTGCACATAAATACCATATCAGGTTATTGAAGAACCATTTTGTTAGATAAATTTGAGAAATAAATATCTAGGGTTTGTTGCTTTAGCATTTTCCTTGTTGTTCCTGAGATTAAACTTAAGGCTCAAAGAATAATGTCAGGCATCAAGAAAATTTAAAGAGACTATTCTAAAAGAGTGTTTTTTCTACCTTTAGTTATATAAAAAAAGATCCTTAAATGAAATTAATAATATGACAGTACAGAGGACATATTTCATTGTCTGAGTCACAATTATAATATCGAATGATGTGGGAGAAACTTACAAAATTGTTAAACAAAGAAAGGCATCAATTACTGAAGAGTCTCACCTTGTTGCAGTAGAAGAAAAGTGGACAGTGTACCCTTGAACAAGATATAAAATGTGGTAATTCATGTAGCTTGCAGGTCTTGTATTACTTACAACAATTACAAAGGAAAAACTGCTTACTTAATGAATTACTGAGATAATATGATTACGGTAGTTGTGATACTAAATTGAAATCAATCACTTATCAAGGAATTACATAAGAAAATTCAGAGATATGGAAATACAGGAGAAACATACAACTCAAACTGAGCAGAATTTGGAATCTTTGTCTACACTTGTTATTAATAATAAAAAGGAGAGTTTTACTTATTACATCTGGCAAGAAGCAGCCTTGAATAGATCTTAAATCTATGTATTTATACAAAATCTGTCACAACTCAAAACGGTTGGACTTATTACAATATTTAATTAAAATAGCATAATTTGGAAATAAGATAGCAGTGTGTAAAATCTGATGAGCTTTGTTGGCATTTTCTTTTGCCTCTTCACCTGCTGAAAAAACATTTCCTTTCCTCTTTCCTTTAGGATGGACACCTCTGTCGTCTGGTCTTCTTAATAATTCAGCATAATGTCTTATTCGTTGTAGTTTTGCTGCCATCTGTCCTTCCAGCTATGTTCAATAATGCAATGACATTTTCTTACCTGCTCACAACTGTGCTTTCTTTTCCATGTTCAATGCATTGGTTTCATCTATCTAAAAATTCCACCACCAACTTTGATGGCTCAATTGTTTCATTTACCTCGAAAGTGTATAATTTCCTTTCCACTTGAGGTAGTCTTTCTTGGATTCTTATCACTTCTTTATTTAAGGCCTAGAACTGTGAACTTGGGTTTACTAGTCATTTATTTATTTTAAGAAGGTCAATCTGGCTCATTTCCTGAATGGCTGCCAGAGTTTCCTCTTTTCTCTTTTTGGAGTTTTGCTGATTCATTTCAATATCGATTTTTCCCAAGGCCTCTGTAATACTGCTTCCCTCAAAATCAATCAGTCTCTTGTCTAATGATTATAACGCTTCTTGGAAAGCATCCTTTACTTCCCTAGCTAATCTCTTGTTCTCTGCGAAATTTGTTTCCCACACCTTTGTTGAGGAAAATATATGAAATAATCTTACTCGAACATTTTCAGATTTTGCTTGGCTAAAGAAAAATAGACAGGAATGTCACCCTAGGTTTATAGCCAACAAAGATAACATCCTAACTCACAAGTATTAATTACGAGTGCTTAGGCTAGTCTTTTTTCAATAAATAGCTTGCTGGAAATTTACTTTTTATTTTATTTTTTGAGCATATCAGTTGCTGAAATAAATGTAAAGATAGCAGTAAAGTCACCAAGATGATAATAAAGACAGATGAGACATAAATCAATCCTTTATTTCATTCAAATTCACCAAAGAGTCATTTTCTTTACAAAATCTCATGCAAAAATTTTGGACCAAAGTCAAACTTAGACATCCCCGATGGAACATACAAAAGGACCTCTGACAGAAAACCAAAATTGAAATCTAAAAGTTGGATCAACTTGCCACAGATTTCTTCCCACTCGACTCTGCACAATAGCCTTTTTCAGTCATGAAAATTAATTCATAAACAGACAAGTCTACACAGACTATCAAAGATAGATCAACACCTATGAAAAACAAGTGTCTGAATGATGTGATTCAGCCCTGAATATTGATGTCTACAATAAGACCGTGCTATCATAAAAGAGAATTAGGCTTGTGATGAATAATGAATGAATAAAAATTGAACTATATCAACATAAACTCAAAGAGAAAACCTGAGTATGCTTCTGCTTCTATCCTCCTCTTGTTCCTCCCTTTCCTTTTTCTTTTAAACAAATTAGAATTGGTTGAAGTAGTTGAATCAACTCATTAGTTAAGTAAAACACACCTCCTTGTGTCTCCCATCAACATATTCACTTTTGGAAAATTTATCTCATGAAATTTGAAATTATTTTCAAAAATATTACTCATATATCCAAAATAAAACATATTCTCCAAAGATCCTTAAAGTCAACTGCCATAAAACAATAGATAAAATAAAACTTAATGGCCATATTTTCCACTTTGTGATGCAATCTTTCATTGATTACTACTGTCACCCTTCGATTTTCCTGAATTTCCTTTGGTTGTGCATAGCCTTTAGGATTAATCTAGTTGATCACATGGGAACAATCATCCCCCAAATTCATTCAGGAAGACACAGATTTGTCAAAGCCATTGGAGGGTGAGAAAGGGGCAACAATGGGTTTTCCCTTGTAAAGGGCATTGTGGGCCTCAGTTTTCAATCTCTTGCTAGCATGGGGGGATTGAACTGGCAAGTGGTCAAGGGAAGCTTGGACAATGGAGTTAATAGGCAGAGGAGAAGGCAAGGACAAGTTGGGCCAGCCACGATGTTGGGAGACTGTCGGGTGGAAAATCTCTTGCCATCCATCATTTTTAGGAACCTCAGGTTGCAATGAGACGTGAGGGGGAAAAAAGATACCAGGGGCTTGCGGGACATGGAAAGGAGGCCTTTCAAGCCTATTTTGGACTACTCCCTGCCCAATCCAATTGAAAAATCTGGCTTGAAATAATTGGTGAAGCTCTTGTGAATTAGCATCAAAATGTATGGACAACCCGGGTCTTCTTGGGCCTCGGTTCCAATTACCTCTACCTCTGTTTCCTCGACCATGGCTATATCGAATGAAAAAAACTCATTCTTGCATGCATGATTGATTATAAAATAGTATTTTAAATAACCATACATAAAAAATCTTAAAAATATGAAACAGATTTGGCTCAACAATGTATCAGACTCATGCAATCCAATCCATACAAATTGTTTTACTATTTATCAATGAGCAGGGGGTGAAAAGGGTTCTGGGATATGTGAGGGGTTTGTATTGAGCGAAACATCATACAATGAGGGGGAAAATAACATGGTTACTGCTCAATGACAACAACAATCAATTGTAAAGAAAACCAATAAAACATCACTGTAATCCACACAAGGCACTGCCACTTTCAACTGCTTTAACACCGAAATTATCTTGACTGTAATCAAGCTCTGAACAGGGAGTGAAAAAATGAATATGGGAAGGTGATGGGATTTGTAATTAGTGGAAAAATGAAATAATGGAAGGGAACAAGAACGATTATTGTTCATGAAATTAATTAAGTGATCCATAAAACATTCTATGAAAAGAGATGCACCAACCAACAATCATTGTGACCAAATAACAATTAATGTGTATTTAGCTAGTTCACTATTCATAATAAAATATCCAACACAGTGCCATCACAGGTTCATATGAATTCCACACAATCTGTAAAGGGGTTATGTTCCTTTTATTTATATACCTTTCATATTAGAACAATTTTCAAACAGTAACCATTCCCACTCTGTTTACCATCAAAATCAACCACTGCCCATACATAAATTCAATCAAAAAACATACTCAAGGTCATGTTCCCAAAATTAATAAAACCACACTATCATTGCAATCGGGACTGTCATTTAAATGTAATGACATTCGTTAAACATATATAGGTGTAGTCAACCCAATAATCTAGATTAAATTGCAAAACCCGAATTGACATTTAAACAGATAGACAACACCACCATTCCAACACAAGATATGCATAGAATAACTCAATCATGTAAGTGTAACTCTGTCATTGTACAAGCCCAATTCAATGTGACCCTAAAACGTTGGTCCATCCATCCAACACGACGAGGTATCAACAACATGCATGTCTCAACAAATGATCGGGTTGCAACAAAAACATGCTTAAACCTCTCTGGGTATCCCTGAGTGTGAAACCCAAGATGTCCATCTTATACACAATGCATAACCACCAAAACACCATGATGCAACATCTCCATTTTACAAAACCAAACACATAGTCACAGTAATAACTCAACCCATCATGTCGAGCCATCAATCTAATACACTATTGCTTCGATTTAGTCAAATTGTAATCAACTATGTTGTGTAAAAATCCACTTATACAGTTAGACAATCATAAGCATGTAGTGGATGTATTTCATACAGTCATCCTAGTTGCAATAACCATTAGGCCCCAAAAGAAACTAACAGTTACAATGACCATTATTTCATTGTTTAGAAACACCACACACACAACGCAGTATGTGTGAGCAACATCAAGCAATTGTAACCAATGCCATCTAAATATCCAAATAATCCTTAGAGAAAAAATATTAGTGATTGTGTATCAACCAACCAATTCATCACTGCCATAAAAACCAATTGACCTAACAATCTGTGGCAACCACTCATACCCACGCATCAATTCGAATCGGGGTAGCGACCCTATCCATTAAACAATACTGAGTTATTAAACATAATGAGAGCGACTGTGTAATTCGAGTTGTGAAAATAACAATGCAGGGTTTACCATTGTTATAACAAAGGTAGTAACTAGATGCCAAACCAACACGACTGTCATATGACCAACTGGGCGAGTCTATATTCAAATTAATCGATAATACATTCAATCCACAATAACCCATAGTAAACTTGACAGGCCCGACCGTCTTCTCTATAAAACTTCAGACTGGAGGGATAAGGGTTTGTTCTGTAGCCAGCATAGGGAGAATAGATCCAACTCCTTGTAATGGTGAAAACTCTAAGGCCAATGGTGCATACACAGAGAGAACCATGACTCATTCGTGGAAAGGTAACAAATCCCATGACATGGGGTTTTAACAAAGGGTGAGGCTCTAATTCGGCCTGACAATGTTATTTAACGCACACATGGTATAACCCTCATGCTCTTCGATCAAACAACCACAACACTGAGGTGAAGACTGGGCCGAGTAAGAATAGGAAACTCATTTTGTGACCCTTAGTGGTGCAATCAACCGATGTAAGTGAACAAAACATAGTGACGCAGAATGCCTCCAACCATTAAAACCATAAAAACTAGAGACTTGACATATTGATGTGAACATGCGAGGGCATCCATCCAACCAAGACCAACAAAAACCCAACAAATATCACAAAATACCACTATGGCTGCTAATGCCCGGGATGACCACTATGAATTCAAGATTATGCAGAAAGAGCCATCCACGCTTCATTCCAAGAACATAATTTTACATAGTTGTGATACTTAGGAAAACACAAACCAATACACCTGAGACATTAATCATTTCATAACCAGAGAAGACACACAAATGGCCAAAAAAAGACATACTTGTAATCAAACAACTTAAGATGCGATATGGCCAAGTGGTTCCCTTCTGCTAAAAAATTGGAGCATAACCTCAACAACAATGTCGAACAACAACCCGACTAGGGTGGTGGCCAATGGAAGGAGTAAAGGTGATGTGCAGTAAATGCACGTCGCCTCCACCCACATTTCATTAATTCATCATTACATGCCAACAATTTATTCATTAACACCACTAATCAGACCATGTATTGAAACCATCACCTCATTAAAATCCAATAGCACGACCATATCAACTATGTAACTCAAACAAAATCGCATAACCATTAACGTCCATTACCTTGCCAAATGAGCCACCAACATCCCATCCATCCAAATATACAATATTCAAATTACCAATATAACTCAATTAAATCACATGAACATTAAATTTCTAGCTAGGATTTAACCATAACCATTAAGTCTTTCATGCATGTAGGATAGTTTAAATTCTTCCTCTTGCAACTGTTGCATTTTTTTCATTTCTGTTCAATTGTTGCATGTGTTACTAATATGTCTGTTGTGCAGGTTTTCCAAGAACAAGTAGCAGTGGTGTCAATGAATAGCATAGGCCGTAGTAACACAAATAACCAATACTTCATAAGCCTCAAACTATAGCTAAAAAAAACAAGATCTCATTAACCATGTAAACCATGTCGAACATCATCACAACATCACATATGAACAAACTTTATCTCCAATCTACAAGGGGGTCCCACCTACTAGTATTATTTAGTTTTTATAATAATAGGATTTAGCAACACTTTGCGGGAAAACTTCGTTGACAATTTTAATCGTCAACAAACTGGCGACTCCATAGGAAATTTTGTTTTCAACAGATTTAGAACTCAGAAATCATGGTTTCGTGAACCAAAAACAACAGGTCAAGAAGATATAACCCAAAATATTATGCAACAGGGGGAGGTGGGCGGATTTAATGGAAATATGACTGGGAATTTGGGAATAATTCATGAAAAATGTTAAGTATGAGGGGTTTTTACCACTGTATGCATAATCATTTGACCATAATCTGCTCTCTAAATTTCAAGGAGGAAAACTTTTAGACTTTCTCTTAAAATCTCAATGGATGAAGAAATGACAAGAAGAAGTGGGAGATAACCAATTCCTTATAAGACAACAGTGGAAATATATAAAAAATTTAAGTGCCCTTCAGAGGAGACATCATAACAGTTGTGTAAGCTTGATTGTTATTGGATAAGAATGCTTTGCAGGAGTGTCACTATGGTAGAATTGATCCAACATCCTATTTGACCAAATTAACTAAAGATAATAAGAAGCAAAATCATGATGGAGGTAAAGTTGCAAAAACTAAAACGACAGCAATAAAAGACAGAAATAAAACATAGCAAGAAAAACCTTAACTCAAAAGGAAGAAATCAAAGTACTGTAAAGCATAGAAAAGAAGCACAAAATTGAAAGTAGATCTAGGCTACTAGTATACAGAAAATCCAATCAGCCTTAGAACTTTTCATGCTGGCCCCTTGCAATACTTCAAGCAAGGACTGTTAGTGTTGTAGGAAAACAATTGTCTATGTAATTCCCTTAAAATGTATGAGTTAGTGTCCAAGACAAAATTAATTTGGAAAGGACCCAACACTTGAAATTCTGATGTAATTATCAACCCTTTGACGCACATGATTAAATCATCAAGATAATCATGGAGACTGACAAATTCATTTAAAGTTGTGTGTATAGGACTTTTAAAGGAGATACTTGCATCAAATAAACCAGAAGGAAAGCATGTGTAAGACATAGTATCACAATTAGTAATGAAAGTGGTTTTGTGAACATTTGCCCCTTCTATCTTGATTTTATTGTAACCCATAATTTTGCCAAGTAAGGGATTTAATTGTACCTCTACAACCTGCTGCAGAATCATTCTTGTATGGAGGGGGGGAGAAGGATTTGTTATATTAGACTAACTGAAGGTATGAAGATGAATTCAGGTTTTAGTATGATCTGTGATCTTTGAAGTAGGTACCCAATTTGGAACCTGTTCAGGGTGGACTAAAAACATAATCCTAGACCTTAGGAAATTTCCCAACTCCTTTTGAAATGGTGTTTCCATTGCAGAGTTGATGAGTTCTTTCTTTTTCCTATCTAGTTTTATAATATGTTGAACAAGACCAAGATCAAAACCGTGAAGATCCTCATAAGACCAAGCAAAAAACTTTTGAGATTCACCAAGTAGCCTAGTGGAACCCATCTCTTCTTTATCGGAACATTGAAATTTTATTTTAACATTCGTTGAAGGTTCAGGTGTGCTAGTGTTTCAACCACCTTCTTTTGTAACTCCTCTTCTTTTTGTTTTTCTTTATTGCCTACAACACTCAATGAAAACGAACTCTCAAGAGGAGTCAAGCCCTCAGGAATCTTATTATTTTCTATATTGGATACAATCTCCTTGGACTTAAGAGGTTCATTTTGAATGGCAACACAAATTCTCTCATCGTTAGGGAGGGCCTTCCAAGATATTTCATTGTCAGGAATATATGGATGATGTAGAGATTGAAAAGAACAATCAGGCCTGTGAGACAAAAGTTGTTGATTAGGAGAGGCTGCAAATACAACTGACCAATCAACCATTGAATTCAACTCCCTCTTAACATGAGTGATGTTGGAAGATAGAAGGTTCGAGGAAAGTTCCCAAACAGTTTGGGAGTATCCTTCCATCAACCTATTGCTAGGAGAGCATATCTTATGTATCGAGTTCACAACAAGCTCAAAATTTCCAAAAACTAAAAGGTGGCCACAACCAAGATTTAGGGCATTCTCAATGACTAATAATAAAACTTCAAATCCAACGACATTTTTTTAACATGTGAACTCTAACCTGTATGACAGATTATGAATTTTACCTACAAGAGAAACCAAAATAATGCCATCCCCATTACCTTCACTAGAGAATGAACCACCAAAATTCATATGCCACATATCATCATCTAAATTGATTTGTTTTGAAAGAGTATTTTCCTCTTCAGCAAAGATGGAATACACTCCTAGGTCCTCTTCGATATAGTTTACATTAGAATGTGGAACATTCTCTATATAAGGTGAAATCCTTCCCTCTCTAAGAAATATAATGATCTTACCATTCCAAGGAATGGATAAATGTGTCCCATCGAGTGAGAGGTATCCACCTGTTATGGATTTCCAATCTCTCCCCAAGATAATTGAGTGATTTCTTACAGGCATATCAATCACCTGAATGCTGAGGGTTTTCCTTATCTCAGGATGAATGCATAAAACCAAGGTTACATATTTAATCTCGCCTATGGTTGTTTGTTATAGACTATTATAGGAGAGAATGCTTCTGGCATTTTCATTTGCACAAGAAAAGCCTAGCTCTTCCATAATAATATTCGACATCACACTTGGGCCTGAACCGCCATCAATGAGGCAACAATGGGCAATCTTATCCATGATTTTTACAGAAATATAAAAGGGGCATTTTTTATAGGGTATCTAAAGTTATGTACACCTACTTTATTTAAAGAATAATCCTCTTCATTTACCTCTTCAGAAATATTGGTTACAACAGAAGCTTTTCCTTCCATGAATTGTTTCAGATGCATCTATTGTTTAGGGATGAAAACCATGTCTAGGAGGGTTGCATCTACTTTGATGTTGGCCAATTGATTCAAGATATTGTATTTGGAAGAGGGGAGAGGGGGAGTGATTCTTTGAATCTCAGGGACTTTAGGAACCTAGAGTGTAGCAGCGATTGAGGATGAACTCGAGCTAGAAGAACTGTGGGGAGGATCAAATTTTCCCTTGGGAGCATAAGCCTTGTTCCTAGTGTTGATGACCATGACATCCTATGGCTATGCGAAATCTAGGACAACAATAGTAGCTTCTGGTATTTTACCAAAGATCTTATCTATGGCACTCTTCTTTACCTCACATTTGGTTTCTTCGTGGTGTTCCTCACAAAATTTACACCAACTCTAAGGAAGGATAGCTTTAGGCTGAAAATTGCTTTCAACCGAATTTCTAAAGGGGGGTGCAAAAGAGGATGAAGATCTAGGGGTGAGAGGGGATACAATATTCTTCCGCTCAAATGCTATCATATGATTGTTCATATCTTGTACTAGCTGGAAGAGAGCAGACATGTTTGTCTTTCTAATTGATTCTCCCTAGGGAAGACTAGTTCTTTCAAGTTGTTCTTCATACTCTGATAAAGTATGCATACTGGAACCAAGATTATCAATGGATTTTTCCTCAAGCCTATGATAATAGGGAGAAGTCAATGCATTGTAGTAATGCATGAAATCGGCTTGGTTCTGGGGGAGAATAAGTTCTGGGATTTGATTGTATAATTTGGTGAAACGCAAGTTGAAAGACTTGATGATCTCACCATCTTTATAGGTGACGTTATTTTATTCCCTTAACTTCTCGGCAGGGCTTTTAGATTTCCCATAAGTGGATCGGAACCAGTATATCAACTCCTCCCAAGTAGACATGATCTTAGGAGGAAGATCAAAGAAATCGGCTGCAGCCTTTCCTTCCAAGGAATTGACGAACACGTGCATGCAAGTGTCATTGTCATTAGCCCCTATTTTATGACAAGAATTAGAAAATGCCACCAGGTGTTTGTTTGTACTGACAATGTTATTTCCTGAAAAATTAGGAAAGTTCTCTTTAAAATTCGGAAGTGGGTGAGTAGAAGGTGCTAGGTTAAGAGGAGAGGACACATGCCATAGTGTGGTTGTGGCGTCTTCTTCGAACTGAAAAAGCCCATAATTTTTGATGAATTTGGTGGGGTTTGTAGTGGATTGGATAGGGATATGGTGGCTATATAATATACCAATCACTGATGATTATGAAGATTGAGAAGATGGAGCACTTCCAGTGCCACTAGAGCATCACTAGATGCCATACTGTGGATAATAGGTGAGGGGAAGGAAGATGAACTAGATGAATCAGATAAAGTTCTACTTAGAGCACTTTATTGGGTAGATAACACAACGTTTCTCCTTCCTATTTCATCAATAGGATTTATTTCAGGTGACAAGCCTCTTCTTCTTCTAGAAGCACGAGAATCTAAGGACATGAAAGAAAGGCCAAAACTTGAAGAAATGGAAGGTTACTGCTTATTTCTAGGCTACCTACGTCTAGCTTCCAATTGTTCTTGATCACTAATACCTTGTTCAATTTCTTCCCAAGAATGGTTAATCTTAGCATGGGAGTTGGCAGTGTTTAAGATGGTATTAAACATATTCAAAGCAATGTTGGTTTGATCTTGAAGGTTGGGCTCAATGTTGGGCTGCCTTGCAACAAGAACAATCATTAAAATAAAATAGTCAAAGAATCAATATCAGAAAAAACAAAGATGCATCAATGAAAATCGAATATAAAAATTAACCAGAGAGATATCAAAGATCTCCCCTAGTATGGTCGCCAAATAAATGTTGAGTAAAAGATATGAAATAATCTTACTCAAGCATTTTCAGATTTTGCTTGGCTAAAACAAAATAGACAGGAATGTCACCCTAGGTTTATAGCCAAAAAAAATAATGTCTTAACTCACAAGTATTAATTACGAGTGCTTAGGCTAGTCTTTTTTCAATAAATAGCTTGCTGGAAATTTACATTTTATTTAATTTTTTGAACATATCAGTTGCTGAAATAAATGTAAAGATAGAAGTAAAGTCAACAAGATGATAATCAAGACAAATGAGACATAAATAAATCCTTTATTTCATTCAAATTCACCAAAGAGTCATTTTCTTTACAAAATCTCATGTAGAAATTTTGGACCAAAGTCAAACTTAGACATCCCTGATGGAATATACAAAAGGACCTCTGACAGAAAACCAAAATCAAACTCTAAAAGTTGGATCAACTCGCCACAGATCAACACCTCTAAAAAGCAAGTGTCTGAATGATGTGATTCATCCCTGAATATTGTTGTCTACAATAACACCCTTCTATCATAAACGAGAATTAGGCTTGTGATGAATAATTAATGAATGAAAATTGAACTATCTCAACATAAACTCAAAGAGAAAACCTTAGTATGCTTCTGCTTCTATCCTGCTCTTGTTCCTCCCTTTCCTTTTTCTTTTAAACAAATTATAATTGGTTGAAGTAGTTGAACCAACACATTAGTTAAGTTAATTAAAAGACTCAAATAACTTTAGTTAGGGGGAAGAGTAATAATTATAATAAGGGTTATAAATAAATAATAACTAGTAGGTGGAACCCCTTGTGACTCCCTTTAGTTCATAACAATCATAACAACCATAACATAACCATTAGTTAAGTAAAACACACCTCCTTGTGTATCCCATCAACATATTCACTTTTGGCAAATTTAGTTCATGAAATTTGAAATTATTTCAAAAATATTACTCTTATATCCAAAATAAAACATGCTGTCCAAAGATCCCTGAAGTCAATTGTCATAAAAAAATAGATAAAATAAAACTTAAAATCCATATTTTCCACTTTATGATGTAGTCTTTCCTTGATTGTTGTTGTCACCCTTTGATTTTCCTAAATTTGCCTTTGGCTGTGCAGACCCTTTAGGCCTAATCTCATTGATCACATGGGAACAATTGTCCCTCAAATGCATCTGAGAAGACACAGATTTGTCAAAGCCATTGTAGGGTGAGGAAGGGGAAGCAATGGCTTTTCCCTTGTCAAGGGCATGGTGGGCCTCTATTTTCAATCTCTTTCTAGCATGGGAGGATTTCACTAGCGAGTGGTCAGGGGTAGCTTGGACAATGGGGTTAATAGGAGGAGGATCAGGAAAGGACAAGTTGGGCCAGCCACGATGTTGGGAGACTGTCGGGTGGACAATCTCCCACCATCCATCATTTTCAGGAACCTAGGGTTGCAATGATACGTGAGGGGGCACAGGGATACCAAGGGCTTGCGAGACTTGGAAAGGAGGCCTTTCAGGCCTAGGTTGGATTACTCCCTGCCCAATTCAATTGAAAAATCCGGCTTGAAACAATTGGCCAAGCTCTTGTGAATCAAAATCAAAATTTATGGAGAACCTGGGCCTTTTTGGGCCTTGGTTCTAATTACCTCTACCTCTTTTTCCTTGGCCATGGCTACCTCGACTGAAAATAAATCATTCCTGCATTAGTGATTGATTAGAAAATAGTCTTTTAAATAACCATACATGACAACTCTTAAAAATATGAAATAGATTTGGCTCAACAATGTATCAGACTCATGCAATCCAATCCATACAAATTGTTTTACTGTTTGTCAATTACCAAGGGGTGAAAAGGGTTCTGGGATATGCAAGGGGTTTGTATTGAGAGAAACATGATACAATGAGGGGGAAAAGAACATGGTTACTTCTCAATGACAACAACAATCAACTGTAAAGAAAACCAATAAAACATCATTGTAATCCACACAAGACACTGCCACTTTCAACTGCTTTAACACCAAAATTCTCTCGATTGTAATCAATCTCTGAACAAAGAGTGAAAAAATGAATATGGGAATGTGATGGGATTTGTAATTAGTGGAAAAATTAAATAATGGAAGGGAAGAAGAACGATTATTGTTCATGAAATTAATTAAGTGATCCATAAAAAATTCTGCGAAAAGAGATGCACCAACCAACAATCATTGTGACCATATAACAATTATTGTATATTTATCTAGTTCACTATTCATAATCAACTATCCAACACAGTGCCATCACAAGAGAGTATGCATTTCACACAATCTGTAAAGGGGTTATGTTCCTTTTATTTATATACCTTGCATCTTATAACAATTTTCAAACAATAACCATTCCCACTCAGTTTACCATCAAAATCAACCACTTCCCATACATTACTTCAATCAAAAAATGTACTCAAAGTCATGTTTCCAAAATCAATGAAACCAAACTATCACTGCAATCGGGCATGTCATTTAAATGAAATAACATTTGTTAAAAATATATAGGTGCAATCAACCCAATAATCCAGATTAAATTGAAAAACCCGAATTGACATTTAAACAGACATACAACACCACCATTCCAACACAAGCTATGCACATAATAACTCAATCATGCAAGTGTAACACTGTCACTATACAACCCCAATTCAATGTGACCCTAAAACATTGGGCCATCCATCCAACATGACGAGGTATCAACAACATACCTGTCTCAACAAATGATTGGGTTGCAACAAAAACATGCTTAAAACTTTGTGGGTATCCCTGAGTGTGAAACCAAAGATGTCCATCTTATACACAGTGCCCAGCCACCAAAATACCATGATGCAACATCTCCATTTTACAAAACCAAACACACAGTCACAATAATAACTCAACCCATCGTGTTGAGCCATCAATCTAATACAATATTGCTTCGATTTAGTCAAACTGTAATCAACTATGTTGTGTACAAATCGTCTTATACAATCATAAAATCATAAGCATGGAGTGGATGTAGTTCATACAGTCATTCTGGTTTCAATAACCATTAGGCCCCAAAATAAATTGGCAGTTACAATGACCATTATTTCATTGTGTAGAAACACCACACACACAACGCGGTATGCGTGAGCAACATCAAGCAATTGTAACCAATGCCAGCTAAACATCCAAATAATCCTTGGAGAAAAAATACCAGTGACTATGTATCAACCAAAAAATTCATCATTTTCATAAAAATCAATCGACCTAACAAGCTGTGGCAACCACACATACCCATGCATACCCACGCATCAGTTATTAAACATAATGAGAGCGACTGTGTAATTTGGGTTGTGCAAATAACAATGCAGGGTTTAACATTGTTATAAAAGAGGTAGTAACTAGATGCCAAACCAACACGATTGTCATATGACCAATTGGGCGAGTCTGTATTGAAATTAATCGATAATACATTCAATCTAGAATAACCCATAGTAAACTTGACAGGCCCGACCATCTTCTCTATAAAACTTCAGACTTGAGGGCTAAGGGTTTGTTCTGTAGCCAACATAGCACAAACAGAGCCAACTTCTTGTAATGGTGAAAACTCTGAGGCCAATGGTGCATACACAAAGAGAACCATGACTCATTCATGTATAGGTAACAAATCCCATCACAGGGGGTTTTAACAGAGGGTGAGGCTCTAATTTGGCTTGGCAATGTTATTTAATGCATGTAGGGTATAACCCTCGTGCTCTTCGATCAAACAACCACAACACTGAGGTGAAGATCGGGCGGAGTAAGAACAGGAAACTCATTTCATGACCCTTAGTGGTGAAATCAACCGATGCAAGTGAACAAAACATAGTGATGCAGAATGCCTCCAACCATTAAACCCATAAAAACCAGAGACTTGACATATTGATGCAAATGCGCGATTGTAGCCATCCAACCAAGACAAAAGAAAACCCTCCAACTAAAATAGCAAAGATCACAAAAAGCCCCTATGGTTGTTAATGCCCAGGATGACCACTATGAATTCAAGATTATGCAGAAAGAACCATCATGCTTCATTCCAAGAACATAATTTTACACAGTTGCGATACTTAGAAAAACACAAACCAATACACCCGAGCCATTAATAATTTCATAATCAGAGCAGACTCATGAATGGCCAAAAAAAGACATACCTATAATCGAACAACTTAAAATGCGAGTTGGCTGAGCGGTTCCCTTCTGCTAAAAAATCGGAGCATAACCTTAACAACAATGTCAAAAAACAACTCGACTAGGTTGGTGGCCAACAAAAGGAGTAAATGTGACGTGCAGTAAATGCACGTCGCCTCCACCCACATTTCATTAATTCATCATTACATGCCAACAAGTTCTTCATTAACACCACTAATCAGACCATGTATCGAAACCATCACCTTATTAAAAGCCAATAGCGCGACCATATCAACTATGTAACTCAAACAAAATCGCATAACCATTAACATCCATTACCTTGTCAAATGAGCCACCAACATCCCATCCATCAAAATATACCATATTCACATTACCAATATAACTCAATTAAATCACATGACCATTAAATTGCTAGCTAGGATTTAACCATAACCATTAAGTCTTTCATGCATGTAGGATAGTTTAAATTCTTCCTCTTGGAACTGTTGCATTGTTTTCATTTCTTTTCGATTGTTGCATGTGTTACTAATATGTATGTTGTGCAGGTTTTCCAAGAACTGGTAGTAGTGCTGTCAATGAATAGCATAGGCCATAGTAACACAAAGAACCAATACTTCATAAGCCTCAAACTATAGCCAATAAAAAAAAGATCTCATTAACCATGTAAACCATGTCGAGCATCATCACAACATCACAACATCACATATGAACATACCTAATCTCCAATCTATAAGGGGGTCCCACCTACTAGTATTATTTAGTTTTTATAATAATAGGCTTTAGCAACACTTTGTGGGCTAAACTTCGTTGACAATTTTAATCGACAACAACCTTCAGGGCCATATCATCTCTTATTTGTTCAGAAGGGGAAAGCCGAGGAAGATCAGGGATATTATTTTTCTGTGTCAATATGATGGCGTCTTGGAACTTAGCTCGGGCTAAGAAATCTCCTCTTTCTTTGATACAGACATCCTTTAGAGCAATGTATACTTCCCGATAACACGTATGTATGGCATCAACCTTCATAAAAAGATCCTACTAGGGCATTTCCAGTTTTCTGCTTATTTTCAATGATTGAATTTGGAAGGCTGGAATGTCTATCGAGACACCTTCGATCAACTTCAATATATATTACAACTGTCTTATAACTTCATCACATTGATTGATTAGAACTTGGTTGGCCTATGAATTTTTATGGAGCTCCTCGAGGTTAGCCTGTAGCTGTTGGATTTGATGGTGGTCATGAGTTATGATTTTCTCAAAGTCTTGGATCATCTTATTTTTCACAGTCTGCTCCATGGCCAGTAATTGATATTGCAACTGCCACACTAATAAGATTTTATGTCTTAGTTTCTCTTCCAAATTCTCCACAGACCATTGGTTTGCAGTGGCAAAGGCACCTAATGAACCTGCAACTTCTTTCACGAATTCTGGATCATCACGATCATTTCCATCATACAACATCCTCTTCCTTTTGGTTATTACTCCATCCTTCTGATGTGATTCTCTCTTGACGATTACCCTTCATTTCTTTCTAAATAAGAAATCTGAAGGAGGCATATCTTCAGACGATATTGGGGTAAGATCACTTACAAGAATGATTTCAGAACTAGGATTTCTGAAAATAGACTACAGGGGTGTCAATTATGTAATAGGAGTACCAATTTCTATAGAATGTTGTTGCTCTACTGTATTGGCAGCAGGTGTGACTAGTGTCTAAGGAGATGTATCCTGCCCTTTCTTTAGGAAGGCTTCGAGATGAGTCGTTTCTTGAGGGCCTAGTGGACTTAATAATGAAGCTTCTAATTTCTGAGTCAAAAATTCGGAGATCTTTGGGGTTTCCTCAATGTTATGTTTACCATAGTATCTTGGTTCAAAACCTGGAGGTATAGATTCTTGTGCAGGAGGAGTGGCTATCGATTCTCCTTGTAATATTTTTGGCAAACTATTTCGCTTGTGTCTTTGGAAACTGAGGAAACTATCCTATTGATATGGGGACAGTGTTTGGAATATTTCATGTACCTCCTTATAAGACCTAACTCCCATGAATATTTCATCATGTGGGGAGTTTTCATGCACATATATCTTCATGTTGAATTGGGACAGGTGGTTCACCAGATTTTGTGTCGGTCGTGCCTTTTTAATTCAATGTCAACCAATTTGACATACTCCAAACTTGCAGCCTCCACTTTGGAGTGCCCGAAATCCAATAGTGAAAAAATGTTGACCAAGATAGGGAAGGTTGACCATACCTTTTTCTAGGTTGCCTTCTGCTCCTTTTTGATACCTCCCATTACTGTTTGGTAAGCTACTTCCCTGCACACCAGTCGGTCTGGTAAAAAACATGGGAGAGCATGGGGAGGAACTGAACATCCTAAAACCCTGATATAAGAGAAGTTTTCTTCAATGAACCAATCTACTAGTTTGCCCAGATTTCCCATGATCCTGTCTGAAATCTGAGGAGGGGGTTGACCATATATGGCTATATGAACAGGAACTACTACATTGTGACATATTTCGTAAAATAAATCTTTGTCTTTTTCCTCCCACAACTTGGAATGGTAGAAGTTAATAGGTTTTGTACTGGTCGAGGTCCATCTCCAATTCATCAGTGGGAATTAATGGGTTATGAAGAAGATAACATCCATGACATACACATACATATAGAAAGGGGCGGGCTTCCCCTTTGATTTTTCCATTTTGTATTCAGTAATTTCTTTGGCCAGGTTGTCTGACAAAATTTTGGCCCAATTAAAAGTGTAGCCCTCGGCCACCTCCTGCATGATCGATACCCATTCCACAGGGAAATGAGTAGGAATCTTCTTCCCAAGCAGTCTAGATAGAATCATGGCTACATAGATAATGTGAGTGTCCAACGACGCTGTGGAATACATGCCATGAGTGTCGGCCCTGAACTTCTATGGGTGCCCCCACTAGGACTTGATTATATCGGGATAACTCTTGTCGTATTGTATACATTCCTGTTGCTCCAATTCCAACATAATTGCATCATTGTAATTATATTTAGGATTGGGAGATAGCTTATACATTACTTGGAGGTGTTCCGGTCGGAAAGAACCAACGACAACTTTTTGGTGGTTGGTGATTCTTCTGGTTTGGATGTCGATGTTTTCCAAGGCCCAACTTATCATACCATTATACAACATGAGTCTCAGTTGCGCAACTGTCTTGTGTAGCTCTGATCGGGCTATCTCTCTGATTTTATCTTCATGAGTATCGTCTTCTTCATCACTAGAATATTCTGGATAGTTTATGATCTCATGTTCCAGAAACTCAAACACCTGTGTCCAAGATTTAACAGAGTCTATGGCTCACGACGTAGTATATGGCAGAATGTTCGTATTTGGATTTGAACCCTCACCAACCGCATCAGGCTTCTTCATCATCTTCTCTAGTGACATGATATCGAGAGAAAAAAATGAGGTTACCTGTTGCAGAGGAATTGTGTGAGCTTCTCAATCAGATAAAAATCGCTACTTTGTGGAGGGTAAAAATGAATTCAAAATTGAAGTGTTTTTATTCACATCAGATGCATTGATCCAAGTATAGATTTACCGATGACAAATTTATTAACTTTAATTGAAAAGTCTACCCGACGATCCGCCATCTATGTTAAAAATCATTACCATGACTTAGTCATAAATGCCATTAATATTCGACAGTTTGTGTTCGAGAGTTTTAGATGAGACAGAGTGAGAATTTCCCGAATCCCGAATTTGCGAAGGTTAATCCATGGATAATTTCTTTTAAAACCTTAATTAATCATGTTTAAAAAGGTTTGTTAACTTCAATTGTTTTGGGAGTTTGAACTTCGAGAACTTTAAATGTAGCTCGAGAAGAAATCCCCAAAAACTGAAACTACGAAGTGATTAATTACCCGATAATCACTTTTAAGTTTTAATTAATCATATTTAACTTTAAGTGCTTCGGAAATCCAGACTTCAGAGATTTTAGGATATGATGAATGGTAAATGTCTGAACCCCGAAGTGAGAAGTCATTAATTATCTCTTGACCATGATTAAATTAATTAATTAAAGTTTAACACTTCGACATTTTGGTGCTTCGTTGATTTGTAAATTAGTTCTTTGTTATATTTCCGAAGGGTCATCTCCCGTAGTGACATGTCATAGATGATGTCATTTGGATGATGTGTCAAGAAAAGGGAAGTGCCACGTGTTACTTGGAAACATACGAATCGTGAAGAGAAAATGTTAGAAATGGGTGCCACATGTCAACTCAGGGAATAATTCAAAAGATACACGTGTACTACGACTCATGTCCTTTAAAGGTTTAGGAAAAGTGATGAAGGAACATTTTCAGGTTTCAAGGATTTTATCGTTAAGACTTATCGAAACACTCGAAGCACAAAACTCTGGAGCGACCTTTAGTGATTTAACTTTTTAACAATTAGGCGGCTCCAAAACTCCGAAGAAATTAGGATCATTCGATCAGCGGAAAAAAATCATCAACGAAGGATATCAAACACACCTTATTACTAATTAACCAGAAAAGAATTTGATTTAAAATTTGAAAGTTATTTTCTAAGTTACCGTATTGGGAAAGATTATATTTTCATGAGGTGGAGAATGTAAAGCTCAAAATTTCAGGATTATATGTGTTCCAACACTCCTCATCCAATATATTCAAGATATATCTTTTATCCAAAGAGGAGTGCCACCTCTCTACAAACACAAGGGGATTCATATCCTTGCAATGTTTCCATTTTGGTCCTAACAGATTCAAATGTCAACACCTGTGTGCAAGCATAGTAACTAGAGAATATAGGCAACAAGAAAGGACAACCAAGTGGTTCCAAATAGAAACACCACCAAGATGATTCCAAGGAGGGGAATATGAAGTGGAAAGGAAAGGACAAGAAGACAATAACCATCACAAATCAGTGCAAGTATCTAGATAACCACAACAACCATTGCAATATCAATAGTCACACCAACGAAGATACATCTTTATATAAATCCAAAGAACCATAAGAAGGTTTCCAAGAAGAAGAACTTGTTATCCATGGAATCAAAGAAATTGGTATAGAGAAGCTCGTATATGGATGAAAATATTGGATGCACTACAATGTAGAAGGAGGTGAAACTGAGTAGATTTCATCACAAGGAAGAGAAAGATATGACCAAACTCTTCCATATTAATATTTGGGTCAAGAAGGAAAAGGTGGATTCTCTATTCAATTCTAGTTCACAGAACAATCTCATAGAAAAATATCTTGTCAACAAACTTGGATTAGAAGTTCATGATCATCCTAACCCATATCCACTAGGATGGTTAAATAAGAATAAAAAACACAATGTCAATAAACAGTATAATATCAAATTTTATACAAATGAAAACTATAATGATGAAGTGGAGATAGTGTTGGAAAATTGGCTGTCATTGATGTCAACCCTAGAAGAATCCCCGAAGCAGGTCCAGAAGCCCCTAGAAGTGATGGGTTTATTTGAAGGAGTCTCCAAAGTGGTTCCCTTATGGCGTAGCTCTAAGCATGGACCTCACGGGAAGACTCTTTGAAGAATCCTACAAGAATACCTAGTTTTTAAGAAAATAAGTTACAATGTATGGTCAAGAATACCCACAAAGTTCGTAGGAAGCCCAAAGTTGTGGTCATGAAGCCCGAATTTTATTGAATAAAAATATTATGAAGGACATTGAAAATACATGGAAAACCTCCATGGATTGATAGTTCTTGTCAATCCATTTCCAACGGTAGGTGGCACTCCATGTGGTTCCTCACGGTTGAAGAGATATTCCTTCTTAAAGATGATCATGTAAGGTATGGTAAAAAATCCCCGGTGTTACACATTATTTTCGTCACCACTATGACTGTTAATGATGTAAGCCTATCCTTTGTCTCTAGAAGGATCAATGGCCTGAATCCCTGAAGAACAATAAAGACACATTTTCCCAGAAAGATCAAAATGATCTTTTCCTTTGTAAAAAAACTTATGAAAAGGGATCATCACACCTTGCTTAGTGTTAAGGGTGCAACGATCTAGGATCGTCACAGGTTGCACCACAGTGGCTTGCAACTTCATCCTAGTTTTCTCAGTTATAAGGGTGTGATGATTTTTCGTATGAAGGAGAAAGAATAATTTCTTGAAAGTTCTAGAAGAGAATCTTCGAGGGTGAGGTGGGCTCCAATCAATTTGGATCTGAGTCGCATCCTTGATCTCATGGGATCATCCTTGTTGGATTACTAAGAGGGGGGGGTGAATCAGTAATAGAGAAATTTAATCCTTTTTAACCATATAATCCAAGTGTTATATCAATGTATGATTATCATCCAATAACTGTAGAGTAAATAAGCAATGAACAAATGAACAATCATACACATACACAGTACACCAGTGTTTTACGTGGAAACCCAAAGCGGGAGAAAACCACATAATGATTTTTATTATATGTCTTGAAGAATTACATTCATTGGAAGCACCAAATTCCTTTATTTTCCAACTGCAAATGGAAGGAGGCTC
>JASDQU010507113.1:1579-12027 GCA_032191745.1 Picea mariana
CATTGAGCACATTCAACACATCTGCCAATAGGTTCATGACATCTTGGACAGAGCCAATGCTAAGTACAAGCAACGACATGATCAACATTGGGTGCCACACAACTTCCAGGTGGGCGACAAAGTGTGGCTGCATTTGCAAAAGGAGCGCCTTGATGGACCCCACCGCAAGCTTCGTCCGCTCTGATATGGGCTGTACACCCTCACCAAGGATGTAGGGGAAAATTCCTTTGAGCTCAACATTCCACCATTCCTTGGTCTGCACCCAGTGTTCAATGTGGATCGCCTTCGGCCCTACTTGCACCTCTACTAGACACATCTGACATGGTAGAACAACTCACACCAACAGAGTTAAATCCAGACTGCATGGAAAAATCTAGAACTGATCAGATCGTGGATACATAGATCAAGCACATTCGAAAACAAAGGATACCACTATATCGAGTTGTCAAAGCAGGCCAACTCCTTCACCAAGGAAAATGGCTCACCAGGGACCAAGTTCAGCAAAAGTTTCCTCATCTCATGGAGGAACTCAACGCAATGGGGACCATTGCTTCCTAAGGGGGGAGAAATGATCCAGGTGGATATTGGTGGCCACCCGCCTATTCCACTTGGACCCCCACCATTGCTTCTTTCAGTTTTTCAGTTTTCGCACAGTTTACTATTTTTAGTAGTTTTTTCGGGTCCTGAACTTTCGGGGCCATTTTGAGGCCCTAAACGATGTTTTTTTGGGTATTTTTCTCTTGAAAAATAACAACTAATGATGCTATTTTGTCTTGAGCGTTGTAGGCCTCGGATAGATCTTTCCAACGAGCTATCATAAGCCTAAAACAGAGATCGTATGCAAAAGTTACGACCCTGGGAAGTTGATGCACCAACTTACCCAAACGGGGCCCACATGACTTTTGGCGCTTCATCTCCCAGGGTTAGGTTTTTGGATGTCTATGACTTTTGGCATTCCCATTTATTGTAAAAGGGCCTTCAGAGCCTCATTGTAACACAGTTCAGAGGCCAGTATCCACCACATCTCTTCTCAGAGATAAGCTACCAGCGCCCCAGCTAGTTTATTTCCATTCTGTCTGTAAGCATATTTCAGTCATTTGTTATTAATGAAATGAAGTCTTATTTCTGCTGCATCTTTGTGTTTATGTGTATTTATGTATTTCATTGTGTTCCTACATAAATCCAAATCAGTTGGAATGGATGCCGACCTATTCACCTGATCTTCAGGTCGAGGATGATCATCTATGACATTCTCTGCCATTGAAACGTCAAAATTTATAAGTACAAAATTATTAAGTATATGATTAAAATATAGACATTTTACTGTCGTGGGCCTCATTCACAAGAACATCTTGGGACTGCACCTCACTGGGATGGGGCTGTTGGGGAGAATCGTGATCTTTTGGCTATGTTTCACTATCAACACTCTATTGTTCAGTACTAATGGTAGGGTTGATAGTGTGCTCCCCTGATTAAAACAAAGTAAGACATTAAATTATGGATGATATCAAACATTTACGTATTTTATAAGTAACGAAAGGTTAATGTGGACTGATTTTTATTTACCTTATCCAGCAAATTGGATCTTGGGGTTTGCCCCATGCTTTTCTTATGATCAACCACATCTTTATAATCGTACTTGTAACCAAGTTGGAGGTCTTCATCCATGGTTTCAGTTCCAAAGTTGTCACCCTGCATTGCATAAGGGTATGGTTTTTTAATGTTTTTGGCTGCAATTACCTTAAAGTTGTAAGGTGATACAAATAATATTCTTAAGATGTTTGGGTACTTACGATTCATGACTATAACCTCAAGTAGCCGCCCTGGCCTAGGTTGTGTTGGCCATGTTTGGAAATCCTTTCTTTGATTGCCTTCTAAGTGTCAGGCAACCTATCATCAAAATTTTCAAGTATGTTATATATAACCACACTTTTATTTAGATCTAAAGAAAAATAAAGATAGTATTGAATTCAAAAAATTGTAATTTACCTTGGTGTACCAGTTATTTGTTCTCCTGATTTTCTCAAAATATTCTCTTTTGCATCATCAATGATCACCTTCCACTCTCTCTCTGGAATTGAGGGAGGATGCTCATACCTAGGATTTCTTGCCAAGATTCGTCTATAAACATCCCAGGTATATTTTAAATATTCACCTGCTGCATATGTGACCGCTTTTGTATTGAACATGTCTACACCAAAGAGTCCTTTAAGATAATCCATAAGTTCCTTTTTGAGGTTGGAATTATGGACATTCCACCTCATGCATAAGGTTGCCTATAAAATAGACAAGGCCTTTCTCTCTACGTGCCTATAAAAAAGGTCGTTTCCTACACACAAAAATATATGATCATTAATTTAAAATTAATAATCTAGATGATTTCTGTATGAGGACAACATTAAACGATTAAAATATGAATTAAAACTACCTGAGAGTCTTGATTGTTTTAATGGAAGTCCATTATCGTCGACCAAAAATGTGCACGGAAGGGTCCCCGTGCTTGTCACAGGTATAGCTCCAGGAAATGCAACCATCTCAACCACATCACTATGATCCTCATCTCCGCCACCCTCTCTAGACTCTGATCGAGGTGTGGATGCCTGTCAGTGTGTGTCATTGCTCCTATCTAAATGAGGTGTGGAATATGGAGAAGTAAATAATGCTCTAGCAGCTGTATGACCGCCTGCATTAGGACTCTGTAGTGTCTTTGTAGCACCACTACTACCAACCCCGTGCTGAACAATCTCCAAATATTCCTTTATAAAAAAGAAAATGTTTTTTCGTGAGACAATGTAAAATTTAAAGACCAAAGTATCATAATTGAACATATGAGTGTATTAAACAAAAATAAAAATAAATTATGGTTATTACCTTATATGTGTTAAGTTGTGACATAAGGATCTTGAGCCTTTCTTTGACGTCCGGAGTTTATTCTGGATGATCTAACAAGATAAATAGTTCCTTGTTAGCTTTACTGATCCTTTTTTTTAATGAGAGCATCGGATCAACGCAAGAATAAAACCCCTTCTCATCGAGGTAATCATGATCCACATGGCCTGCTGACTACATATAATTTCAGCAAAAACAATGTTATATCAATAAAATTATATAAGAAAATAATAAAAACAACGTAAAATGAAAGTGGAAATTGATAATCATTTACATGTTCTGTGATTGGCCCTTTTCCATGATCATCTTGCCACATTATAATATAATTAGAACCCCCAAATATTTAAAAAATTGTTAATGATAACAAAAAAACAATGTTAACGATAATATTTACAACAATGTTAAAGATAATAAAAAAATATAATGAAATAAGTAGAGGTTTCTTAAAGAGGTGTTGCATAAGAACCTACACACTATTAGTCAATGTGTCTATTCAATTCAAATGGTAATCCACTAATAACTCTTCCCCGGGAGCTATCTTTTTTATTGCACACAGGACTACTCAATTCTCTTCACGTCCCTCAAATATGCAATTCGGTTGTTTGTTTGTTGTCCCGAGTCGTGTGCTGTTTATAAACCCTGCGATATTGCTGGAAGCTTTATGCCTTCCATCAATATAGATAGTCGCTCACTTATTTTTATCCTTGTTTATTAGTTGTATATAATTTGCCACGAGTGCATATCTCTGCATACTTCGCACGTACCGGACCAACCACATCCAATCGTTACAATTGTAACACGGTCTGACATAGTCCATCAATTCAGTTATTGTATTGTATTTTACAATTATTCCATCCATGGAAAATATCCCCAAGCCATGCAAGGAGGATGGTGCAATGCGATATGTCCTATTGTTGACAACGAAGTCAACATCTATAGGAGGTAGTTCCTTAGGTACCCATTGCTTCACCAGATGCTTATACCTGAGTGGAAAATCTATGTCTCCTATGATCTCATCATCATAAGAGCATGATCCTCTGGTAAGAAAAAATTTCATGCGCCTACAAAAATTTATTTTGACTTTTTCACCTCTGGTCCTTGTTTTCTTATCATATCTACTAGATCCAGTCTCATTTCCAGCCTCTATTTATCCTAAGTTTTCCTCACTCGACAAAGAAATATCTGACATGTACCTGTTTGGTTGTACCTTCAATTGCATGTGCACATGTTGTTAGTTAGTAGTCCATCATCATATTCACAGTTCTAAATAAAAAATTTATATCAGATCCATAGGAATTGAGCAGATTTGTCATTTCAAATATTTCCAATGCAAGAACTTTCTTAGAAACATGGTACCTAGACTTAATCCTAATGCATAATATTTTAGGTTTGTATGCCTTGGTGGGCCTGGGGTTCCATGGCATAAGTTCGTTAGAAACTTGACACTTTCTAGAAGCATATTGCATCGGATTTTTGCCTGCATGAGGAATACAACCACATCCATTCTCATGTTTCTCCATGGTAGGATGCATCAAGTCCACAAAGGTATGAGTATATGATAGTTGGATATGATGTGGACTAATGATTAAATGTCTAACGAGATCTATCTCGGGAATCCTTAAACATGGTTGGCTCATTAAACACAAGGTCCAATTAAATTCCACCACATGGAAATGAAACATCAATATGAATGAACTTGGAAGGACTAGTGGTGGCTCTAGAGTGTGACACATGGGACCACTACACATTTTAAAAGATAAGTTAGAAGACACCCTTATCAAAACAATTCCAAGTATTTTGGAGAATTGGACTCAAACAAGATTTCACTAGGCTCTAATAATACTTCAGATCCATAGGAATTGAGTAGATTTGTCATTTCAAATATCTCCAATGCAAGAACTTTCTTAGAAACATGGTACCTAGACTTAAGCCTAATGCATAATATTTTAGGTTTGGATGCCTTGGTGGGCTTGGGGTTCCATGGCTTAAGTTTGTTACACACTTGACACTTTCTAGAAGCATATTGCATCAGTTTTTTGTGTGCATGAGGAATAGGGAAACCAAGAGAATTTAAGGATACAATGAGTTGTCATGAGAAAGAGTCTAAGATCTCAAAATCTCAATATAATGACATATGGAATAATCATGTACGTACAAGGGGATTAAAGAAAATAAGATTGAGAGAACACCAAGTGACCACATTAATACAACCACATCCAATCTCATGTTTCTCCATGGTAGGATGCATCAAGTCCACAAAGGTACGAGTCTATGATAGTTGGATATGATGTGGAATAATGATTAAATGTCTAACAAGATCTGTCTTGAGAATCGTTATAGGATCCATGTCTTGTGTTCTAACACCTTCCATATAAGAAGAGCCATGTCTTGTGTACTAACACCTTCCATATAAGAAGAGCTATCTATAATATTTTACGTTTGGATGCCTTGGTGGGCCTGGGGTTCCATGGCCTAAGTTCGTTAGACACTTGACACTTGCTAGAAGCATATTGCATCAGATTGTTTCCTGCATAACAATATAACACTAGTATAACACCACAATAACACATAAATGATATCAAAATAACACCAAAAAGAACACTTTGAATCAGAGAGCAATGTTCATGGGCCTCTTCGAGGGGGCAACCTCCAGTCGAGTAGAGCTCTATTACAATAATATCCAAGCTAGGGTTCTCATACCCTTGACTCCTATCTATACTAAATATTTCTATCAAAAGAACCATCTAGAGGAAGATCCTTCTAGAAGCGAAAGCTTCTATTAGGTCTTCTTACATTCAACTTATTCTACTTTATTGCAAGGCCTTATTAACATTGACCTTTATTACATCTTAATATATTGTTCTACCTACATTCGGGGTTAGATCCCTAACAAAAATCATCCTAATTTCTGTGCATCTATGCTTGTAAAATGTGTGGAAGTTGTTGGAAACGATTAATATGCTTATGGGAAGGATGATTGATGGATATATGCATTTTCTATCCCACATTGTGGTGCCTAAAAGGTGATTAAGGATCTCCTAGCAATGGATACATGCTATGGTAAATCAATCCCTCTTAGACTTCATTCACTTGGTTTATTTGGGGTAATATATGTTCCTTATTTATTGAATGAGTATGTAGGGGTATTGCGGGATGCATCCCATTCCCAAAATTTAGGAAATGTAGTAGATGATAATGAAAGCACAACGGAAACAATCTCTAAATAGAGGAAGGTCATCTCTTTAATTGATAAAATTAGGGAAAGTAAGATAAACAATAGAAATAGTATAGTAAAGTTAAGGAGTGAGAGGATGGATGTGGAAATAGACTAAGTAGGTATAAATGAAAACACCCCACTAGTGTATGAAAAAACAACATTGATAAGAAATTTTTGTAACCAATAAAATGGGGAAAGAAACCTTGATTTACTGAATGGAAAAACTATGGAAGAGTAAGTAATGGTATGTATTAAAGTTTTATATGATGGAAAGAATCTTTTTCACCTTTTTATTCAAGACAATATTGTATAGGGATGATATTGGGAGAGGTTTATGGTGAAGCCTAAATTTGACACTTTAAGAGTTAAAGAAACTTTGACCATTATTTTGGCTAAACTACCTTATATCACCATGGAACTATAGGATTAACAAGTTTCTATGAAATAAGTCATAGGTCAATGGAGTATATTACAATGGATGACAGAATAAAATGCATGGAAATCTCATCACTGGTTATGGGAAAACAATTCATAGAGTTAGACCTTGGGGATGTTCTCCTGGGTGGCATTAAGATTGTGTCAGGTGGAATGGAGCCCATATAGCTGATGGACTACATAAACATCCCTTTCAGATGGAGTTTTGTAGAACCAATGGCCATTTAAAATATTCCTGTCTAAAGAGGGGTTAGAATGACATGATAGATGATATGAGCCAAATGTTAAGCCATTCTAGGTATGGTAGTTATAATTTAAGAAGATTTTAGGTTCATCCAAATTATTCGTAGAAACTTGTTCCATATTGTAGGGGAGAAATTCCCACATTTCAATTTTTACATTGGGAAGAAGGAAGAAACAAAAACTAATAGACATTACAAAGAAATATGGAGAAAAAAAAGAAAAAAAGGAGCAGAGATCTTCATGGAGAAAAAAAAGAGCTAACCCCAACCCTAAATCGATTGGAGTCTTGTGAGTTTGAGGACAAAGCCCATGAAATTACCATTTTCGACAACCTCCTTCTCTTTCTCCGTCGCTCGGGATTTTATGTGGATCTTGGCCTCCTTATCTGTCACTATCCCTGGACTTTCTCGTGCCGAGCTCCTTCTCTGTGTCTTGGCCTCCTCTTGCCCTAGCTCTTGCCCTCCTCTTGGCCTCCTTCTCTTGCCCAACTATTATCTTCTCTGTCGCGCAAGTGTTGTGTCGAGTGTTCTCTAGCTCTTGCCCTCCTCTTGGCCTCCTTCTCTATTGCGCGAGTGTGTCAACTGTGCTCTAATTTCATGAGTGTGAGACGTGTGGGTACGATTCATGTCTTTTATTTGTTTGAATTATATTTTTTTAATTTTTTTAATTAATATATTTTATAAAATTAATTAATATTTAATTATATTTAACATATATAATATATATGTGGGTTTGTGGTGAATGAATTCATGGTTAGTGGGTCAACAAATTAATGAGTTAGTGTATTATTGTGTAGTGGGTTAGTGAGTTGGCAGGTAAGATGTTAGTGTGTTAGGGGTTAATGTGTGAAGGGTTAGGGGCTAGTGGGTTAGGGATTGGTGGGTTATGGGTTAGTGGGTTAGAGGGTTAGGTGTCAGTGGATTCAAGGTTACAGGTTAAGGGGTAAAGGGTTAGTGGGTTAGTGGTTAGTGGATTAACATGTCAAAGGATTAAGGGTTAGTAGGGTATGGCTTAATAGGTTACAAGTTAAAGGGTTAATGGTTAGTATGGGTTAAGTGTTAGTGGGTGAATGGGTTAGTGGTTCAGATGTCACTAAGTGAGTGTGTTAGTGGTTCAGAAGTCACTGAGTGAGTTTGTTAGTGGTATAGGGGTTAGAGGGTTAGGGGTTAGTGGGCTAGTGGTTAGTGTGTTAGCAGCTATGGGTTAAGGGTTAGTGTGTTATGGAGTTAGTGGTAAGGGGGATAATGGTTTAAGACATAATGGTTTAGGGTTCAATAGGTAATGGTTTAATGGGTTAAGATTTGGCATTTTAGAGGTTATGTGTTAATGGGTTAGTGATTTGGAATCTAGTAGGAGTTAGTGGGTAAGTTGTCAAGAATTAGTGTGTTAGGAGTTGCGAGTTAGTGGGTTAGTATTTTTATCTAGGGGTTATTGGTTTACAGGGTTAGCGATTACTAGGTTAGATGTTAGTCAATTAATTTTCATTAGGAGTTAGTAGGTTAGGTGTTAGTCAATTAGTTCTCATTGGGGGTTAACGGATAAGTGACCATTAGTGGTTGGGTTATAGAGGTTATGGATTTCTTTGTTGGTGGTTTAGGGATCATTAGGGGATATAAATTTAATTGGTTGGTGTGTTAGGGATATTGTTTAAATCTCAATTAATCATTTAATAGGTTAGTAAGGAAAGATTCATTGTGTTAGTGCTTAGTGGGTTAGGATTTAGTGTCTTAGTTGTCATCCAGCTAGTGGTTAGTGGGATAATTCCATCCATGGTTAATGGGTTAGGGTTATGTGTTAGTGGGTTAGTATCTTTAGGGTTAGTGAGTTAGATATTAGGGGGTTAATGCATTAGGGGATCAAGGATTAGTGGGTTATGGGTTAGTGGATAATGTGTTGGGGATTAGAAGTCAAAGGGTCACATGTTAGTGTGTTAGGGATTACGATTTAGTGGTTATGGGTATTAGGTTAATGGTTAGTGGGTTAGACATTAGAGTGTTTTTTTTAGAACTAGAGGAATTTGTAATTTTCCTGGATTACCTAGGCGAGACACAAGTTCAAATCTAGCTAGCTTCCACTATAACCTGTCGATTAGTGAAAACAAATTGAAATCCAATGCCTAGCAATAAAATTATGACATAACAAGAGTCAATAAGTTCAAAGACACACACGTAAGGGGAGTCCCACTCCTGGGGGGCATCTACCCTTCTAGCCTTATCACAACAAGCCAAAATATCATTGTGGATTTGAACCTGGGTGAGGAGAGTGAGAGACCTACCTCCCAACCATTCAAGCTAGGTATTAGAGTGTTAATATGTAGGAATGTAAGTGTCAATGAGTTAGTGGTAAGTGTCTTAAAGGTTAGGGGTTAGTAAATGAGTGCATTAGGGTTTATTTCATTAGTTCATAATGGGTACTTAGTGGGTTAGCAGTTAGTGCATTAGGGTTTAATGCATTAGTTCTTAATGGGTTAGTGGGCTAGGGATTAGTGCGTTAGGAAATTAAAGGTTAGTAGGGTAGGCTTAATGGTTTTGGAGTTCAAGTACGTTAGTAGATCAAGAGTTAGTGGGTTAAGGGCCATTAGGTATTAATGGGTTTAGAGGTTGTGGGTTCATAGGTTAAGAGTTGTTAAAGGTTATTGGGTTATGTAATCTAGGTTATTAACATAAAATAATAATTGACATTTAAAAAACTAATATTTGTTAAAAACTTTAATCAAAGGTTTTATTTGTTTAGTTATTTTAAGTTATTATGGAGAACCATGTGACCAAAAGGAGATCTTGATGGAAAATGAGGCATGTTAGGCATGTTTTGGGTCTCTACTTATGATGCCAAAATGCTCATACTAGTGTTTTAATATGTTGTCTCATTTGGGATGCTATCAAAGTTGCTTGTTATATATATGTTAAAGTAGTAATTAATATGACAATATCTCTTTTATTGTTATAATAAACATAATAATATATTATTTTAGATTTTAGTGTGATGTAAATACAATCCTAGTTATGGGTGAAACAATGTCTGTAATTAGTAATGAGCATTAAACAAAATAAAAAGCATTTCAACAAGACATTGTGTCATAAAATTTTCTTAGTTGTTTCTTTAGTAATATTTCCTTTGAAATCTTGTAATGATTGTCCAAGTTTAGGTTCCATAAAAAAAAAGCACACAAATCTATTATGATGGATGGGATGGGACTTGTAACCAACATTGTGATGACTAAACTCGTGCCATTGATATTGGTGGACTAAAGGGATTATCTTGCAAATGGGACATTGTTGATTGTGACCTAATATTTTTGGTATCCTCCATTGATCAGAATTAAACAGCTTATAGCTTTCATGAAAACCAATTGTGATATTTTTATAATCTGAACTTTGTTCCTTTGGTACGAGGTGTTATGAAGTTTACAGGGTTTTGTTTTGTTAGTTAGAAGTTTCATTCCCTTACCATGCTTTATATCATTAATTTCTTGAGGTGCAAGCTAAGTAAAAGTTTTATAGGTGTTATAAGTTTTAGGGATTAGGAGTTGTAGTGGTTATGTCTTATATTATGGGTTATAATGTACCGTGGAAGTGGTTATTTTTGTTGGGATTCATATGGGTTAGGAATGAGATGGGTTATAGGGTTATGGATCAAAGGGTATAGGAATCCACTGTTATTTTAG
>JASDQU010507113.1:28429-41591 GCA_032191745.1 Picea mariana
ACAAGGGGCACATCTATCCCAGCTCATCACCTTGCGGGGGACCAATCATGATGGTACAGAAGAAATATGGAACCTGGCAACTTTGCATTGATTATCGGGCTCTGAATAAAATCACAGTCAGAAACCAGTACCCGATTCCCCGAATCGACGACCTCCTTGATCAACTCATGGGGCCAAATACTTCAGTAAGATTGATCTGAAGTCTGGCTACCACCAGGTCCCAATAGAACATATAAATGTATGGAAGATGACCTTCAAGTCAAAGGAAGGCCTTTTTGAATGGTTGGTCATGCCCTTTGGTCTGACAAGTGCTCCAGCCACTTTCATGAGGATGATAGATGATATCCTGCGACCATTCACCAATACTTTTGTAGTGGTGTATCTAGATGACATTCTCATTTACAACAAGACTTGGGTCGAACACTTGCAACATATTCAGCAGGTTATGCACACCCTGCGGTAGCAAAAGCTATACGCCAACTTGGAAAAATGCTCCTTTGGCATGGACAGNTCCGTGACTGGCCAGCCCCAACCACACTCACTGAGCTTTAGAGATTCTTAGGCCTTGCCAATTTCTACCGCAGGTTTGTGTTGAGATTCTCCCATATTGCATGGGCCCTCAACCAAATAACCAAGGGTGGTGGTAAGGAGAAATTTGCGTGGGGCCAACCCCAACAACAAGCATTCGATGATTTGAAGCAGTGCTTGTTTTCAGCTCTAGTACTTTCACTACCAGACATGCAGCAACCCTTTTAGATTGAGATTAATGCTTCAGACTATGCTGTGGGTGTCGTTCTCATGCAACACAGCCACCCCGTGGCCTATCATAGTGAGACACTATCAGATGATGTTCGTAAGTACCCTACTTATGACAAATAAATGTACTCCATTGTGAAAGCCTGCTGTTAGTGGAGACATTACATTCTTGGGTGGGAGACAGTCATCCACACTGAGCATAAACCACTACAGTTCATGCAGACACAAGGAAAATTGCAGAATGACCACCATCAAAAGTGGTCCACATACTTGCAACACCTCAACATCAAGTCTAAAATAGGAAGCACCAACCGTGTCACTGATTTCCTCAGCAGACCACCAGTCGCGTCACGCACCACAATGCTAGACTCTTGTAGCCATGAGACCTATGGATGGCCCCAACTCTATGAGACAGACCCAGAATTTGCCACCACCTACCAAATGTTGGGTGCAAAGGAAGTGGCCGATAATTTCCATCTTCATTATGGGTTGTTGTGTCGTCTGGGCCATATTTGTGCTCCATCAAGTGAGTGAGCGAAGATGATCTAGGAAGCCCACTATAGTTAGGTGGTAGGACACTTCGATGTTGAAAAGACAATGGTGATGCTACAAAAACATTTCTACTGGTCGAAACTTTGACAAGAGGTCAACAAGTATATCAGGTCTTGCACTACGTGCACTATTACAAAACCAACCACTAAGAAATAGGGCTTATACACCCCTCTTTCGAATCCTGATAGGCCATGGGAATCCATCTTAATGGACTACATATCAGACCTCCCATCCACCAAGTGGGGAAATGACTTTGTTTTTGTGGTTGTTGATAGCATTTCTAAGATGGCGATTCTGGTTGCCTGCAAGAAGAGCATCACAACAGAAGCCACTGCCAATCTCTTCTTTGAACGAGTATGGGTACATTTTGGAATCTCACAAAACATTGTCTTAGATCGAGATAGTTGATTTCTCAACACATTCTGGTCAAGCCTCTAGTCACTGCTGGACACCAAGCTCACCAAATCCACGACCTTCCACCCCTAGACAGATGGCCAAACCAAGGTCGTAAATCGAATGATCGTGCATATCCTGTGCATGTATAATTCCAAGCACCCTCGCACATGGGATGAGAGTCTTCCCTATGTCAAACATAGCTACAATCGAGCCTTGCATAGCTCAACCGGCCACAACCCCTTTCAGGTGGGGCTAGGATTCCAACCATTGGGTCCCATAGATGTTGCACTTCTCCTTNCACCTCGATCGACTCCTCTCCTGCTCCAACTAAGGCTAACAAAGCCACCAGGTTCATTGAGAGGATCCAACACATCTTCCAACAGGTTCAGGATATCCTATAGAAGTCCAATGACAAGTACAAGAAGCTCCATGATCAACATCGAGTTCCCCATAAGTTTTAGGTGGGCGACAAAGTTTTGTTGCACTTGCAGAAAGAACACCTTACAGGACCCCATCGGAAGCTTCGCCCACTCTGTTATGGGTGGTACACCATAACTAAGGCTGTGGGGAATAATTCTTTTGATCTCAACATTCCTCCTTTCCTTTGCCTGCACCCAGTGTTCAACGTGGATCTCCTTCATCCTTATTTCCCACCATTATTGGACACCTCAGACGTAGCAGAACAAATGACACCAACAGAGATCAACCCTGACTACATACAACAAGGATACAATGATCATATTGTGGACACACAGATCAAGGGAACTCGACAACAAAGGATCCAGCTTTATAGAGTCAACAAAGTAGGGCAATTCCTGCACCAGGGCAAGTGTCTCACCCGAGGCCAAATTCAGTAGGAATTTCCTCATCTGATTGGGGAACTTAACGCAATGGAGACCATTGATTCCTAAGGAGAGAGGATTGATTCATGTGGATATCGGTGGCCACCCACCTTTTCCAGCTGGCTCAAAACAACTTTCTAGCAATTTTCATAATTTACTATTTTTAGCATTTTTCGAGTCCTGAACTTCCAGAGCTGTTTTGAGGCCCTAAACGACGTCTTTTGGGGTATGTTGCATGATGCAATTTTGTGCAACTGTTGTATTCCTTGGATAGATCTTTCCAATGGCCTATCATATTCCTAAAACAAATATCGTATGCAAAAGATACGACCCCAGGAAATTGATGTACCGACTTACCCAAACAAGGCCCACATGACTTTTGACACTTCATCTCCTAGGGTTAGGTTTTTGGATGTTTAGGGTTTTTGAAAATCTTGTTTATTGTAAAAAGGCCTTGAGAGCCTCATTGTAATCATCTTCTTGCGAATGAGCACAACCATCACATCTATTCTAAGAGATAAGCCACCACCATTCTAGCAAGCTTGTTTTCTGCTGCATTTTACAGTTTCAGCTTATTTTCTTATTGAATAGAAAACCAGTTTTATTGTATCTCTGTTATTTCGTATTAGGCATCTAGTAATAATCTGTAGTCATTTCATTCTACTCATAAAATATGGATCAAGAGGACACCAGACCAAGTGGTGAAATGAAGGATGGTGGTTGGGTGAGGGAGGGTGGCATGGCTCCCATGCCACATCCCCTATCCATCATGCAAGATTCGTGGCGTGTCCAACCTCCATTATTCCACCCAGATCACCTGGAGCTGGTGTTTGACTTGCAGAGCCAGGTAGTGGACCAAATCCACCATGCCATCCTAATCAGCCAGTGCATTGACATGCTATACGATGTGTACTCTAACACGCCAGCATGGTAGAGATGCCCGACTTGTGCACAACCTTTCGTGATGCCAGCCAGAGTGGGAACGCAGGAAGGAGATGCCACCATGGACACCTCAACGACCACTGGGCAACTGTTGTAGTTTATGTTTCTGGTTAGAACTATAGTTTTGGATAGAGCTCTGGCTCTAGAACTGTTAGGGTTCAATTCCTCTATAATTTGAAGACTATGTGTGCATTTTCATACTGAGGGTTGCCATCTGTCTTGGTTTCCTACGGGTAGGATAAATGGCCTCTCATTTTTTGACAAAGGTAGTATAGGATGCCAGCTATTCCGGTTTCCATTAACTCGGCGGGACAGCTGGCAGACCAAGCTTATTTGTACATTTTGAAAGCTAATGCAATAGCAAACCCTTTTTTACTTAAAAGAAAACTATATATATATATATATGTGTGTGTGTGTGTGTGTGTGTGTGTGTGTTCATGCATAAAGAAATGGCAGAACTATTTGTTATGTTCCTATTGACCATTGGATTATATATATATATTAAATTTCTATTCAAATATGTACAAACACCACAAAGAATAGATAAAAAAAAATAACAATTCGAATACATTCTTTATTACCACAGAAGTATAGTAATGAACTCAAAGTATATTGCAAAATAAACCATTGTATTCAATCGATCATTGTTCAAATATTACAGTTGGAGTACCATAGACCAAAGACTACACAACCTCTTGTATTTAAGAAAGTTTTCTAAGAAGTCTACACATAACTTGTATGTAACTGATGTAATGCGTGCATAAATCAAAACTCTAATACATTTCGAGGTAAGATGCTTTCTTCATCTGTTTGCACCAACTTGTGAAACCTGCAAATGAAGTAATATGGGGTTTTAGTAAACTATGCTATCATTTTAATTATATGGAGATCAAACCAATAAGAATAAGTCAAGGAAAATACTTAACTTGAGTCCAAACGAAGGTCTAGATCACCTCTTGTTCCTTGTGTGATAGTTTGTCCACGATCCAGGAGGAGGAGTGGACCCAAAACCAACTGATGGGTATGCTAAAAAAATAGAAAAGGGCCCCATCATCAATTTCACTTATCCATGCATAGAACTTCACTTATAAAACAAAGAAAATGATAGTAAAAAATTATCATCAAAATAGACCGTGCATAGATTAATCAAACAGGAAGAAAATATTTTAATAATTTTCCAAACCATGTATGAAGGACAAAAAAATGGAAGGATTCGACTGTGGCAAAGTCATCGTTTAAATAGAGACTACCATACATTCTCCCGAAATCACAGAGAGGAATTCTTGATTTCAGTAATGATCACAATAAGGGAAGTATTAAATTAATAAGCATTCATAAGAGGGACATAAGATACGACATGTGTATATTCACAATAGATCATTAAAATCTAAACAACATTACAGAAATGGTAAAATCCGAAAGTCTGAGTGCATAGAAAATACAATAAGAACCAAAACCGTAAGTTAAAATGTAACCGTGCAAAAACGTGTTTGAATCCTACGAATTTTGAATCAACAGTTGATTAAACAAGTTACCCTATCATTTTCTAGTGCAGAGTGGTCGACATAGGCAAGGAATTTCATAAACGACTTAAATTCATAACTGTAGATCAAGCGACGGATGTTGTCGAGGTGGCCATGAGACAATCCATAATTCTTCCCTGCAGAGAATTTGTTTTACAGCCAGAGGGTACAAGAAAATGTGTTTCAAATGAATAAAATCATGTTAATATTGTTATTTATATAAACAAAAGGTAAATACGAATTTTCCGACAGAGGGTTAATATTGTCTTATAATTACAAAAAGTGTAAATTATGAATTTCCTACAAAGGGTTATTATTGCCATATAAATACACACAGTGTAAATTACAAATTTCCCACAGAGGGTTAATATTTCCATATATATATATATATATATATATACAGAGTGAAAACTACGAAATTTCCTACGGAGTTTCAACAACTTACAAGTCTGAAAAACACCAACCTGCGTAGCAAGTGTTGAGATCTTTGGAAGAATTTCATAGGGTAATAATAATAGTATTACAACAGTGAATAAAAGAAAACGTGAAAAGAAATCAGAGGTTTTAACTTTAATAATGTTTCGAGCCACGATATGATTGAGAAGGAACCACAAACGACTAGGCTTGAAGACTGACAATCAACCAAGAGAAAAAACAATAACCCTCAAACCCGAGCGTTAAGTCTCAAGGTATATCATATAAATTACAAAGGCACCATAAACATAGTGGAATCTCGGAAAAAAAAATCATACGGAGGTGCAACTGTAATACATTGTAAATCCTCAAACGAAGAAAGAAAAACTAGAATTATGTTCATGGAATCTCTCTTTTATTTTTACATTACACCAAAACATAGATTACATTCATGGGATACAGAGAACATAAGAAACAAAACTTTTTACTTACCCTTGCGCATAGAAGAACCATAGATGTGTGTTGCCTCCTTCCATCGCTCATAGAGCTGAGCCTTATGAAAACCACCACTCATATACAACGCAGAGGCCATCGCTCAACAGAGCTGATCCTTGCGAAAACCACTGGTCGTATACAACACAAAGGTAGTGTGTGTTATAGACTAAGGAGGAAAGAATGAAAACAAGGGTTACCTCGAGGTCCTCTCAAGAGGATTAATAGCAGTTGGTATGCCCCATGTCACTACCATGTGAAGTCAAGGGAGGTGGCGAGCCCACATTGGAAAGTTTCACCTAAGTGTCAATTCTAGAAGGTACGAGACAGGTCTCCCCATTAATGGACCATGACAAAAGTAAATTCCTACAAGACCCGACCTGTCATCCACCATTAAAATGGTTTCAAACCACTTTATTGTTGATTCATGTTACCAGTCGTGTAGGGTTACTAACAATATTTTTATTGATCTTCTGAGGAAGGAGATATGATGGATAAGGTGACCAAACAAGACATTTTTTGGCAGTTGACCAAAAAATCAACAGGGGCACAACTCTGAGCAAGGGTACATCATTAGTGTGGGTAGCCCAATGATGGAGATCCAGTGCCAGAATGACCTGAACATAACCAAGAGAAGGAGGCTATCTTAGTGTGGTTCCCAGGGATCAAACATGAGAAACATAGTGCATCCATAGAGGAGGGCGCACTTGCTTCATCCCGACAATGAGAAAAACAGTTAGGGCGCAAAACCCCAGGTTGGTGCACCTTCTTGTCTTGCTTATAAAACTTGCAGAAAATGGATTTCCCCCTGAGAGATTGGTCAACTAATGGATTAAGCTTTCTCTTAGGTTTGGAAACATGTCCAATGGAGAAGCCATGATGCAACCATGAAGAAAGGCGCACTGGCTAACCCTGAAAACGCCCCCAAAACAAAAATGCAGCAAAATCATAAAAGTAAACTGAGACAACAAAAGACATGTGAGATAATCACTTAAGGGAAAGAGAATATTGTTTTATTTTAGTCTCAGTTCACCTTATATATCCATGGAATCATTTATTACATATGAATTTTTAAATCACATAAAAAATGTGAATTGGGTCGAGCCTAGTTGGTTGAAGTGTATGCCCCAGGTGGGCATTTGCCTAGGTGGCCTCCTTGGACCAATTCCTCCCTGTTTAAATATGGAAGCATCTCGACTTCCAAGAGAAGTTGAGGAAACTTGTTATGCAATACTTCAACTGTGATACACTTCGCCTGAGCTAAAGTTTGGCCTTGGCTGGCCACCAGATACGAAGTGTATACCCGGTGCCTTGTAGAATGGGTCCGGGTGTCCAGTATAGTGTGTTTGGCCAATGAGAGTTGGAAATAAAGAATGTTTTCCACTAGATGAGTAATTGTGATTGGTTCCTCGAAGAGGGGAGGCTCAAACAAATTCAAGTGATTTACATTAATAACATTGTGGATTCCCATTTGTGGTGGGAGGTCCAACCTATAATCATTTTCTCCAATCTTGTCAAGAATGGTGTATGGGCCATATCTTATTGGCAGAAGCTTGTGATGGTGGCCTTTGAAGTGATTCTTATTGAAGTGTAACCAAACTTGATATCATGGTTGAAAGGACATGAAGGTCCTTTGTTTTTCATGGTGCTGCTTGGCATGCTCTTGAGTTTCTTTAAGTGCTTCTGTAACTGCAGTATGGCATTGTGAAATTTGTTGGAGAAATCGTTGTGCTGAGAGTTGTTCCTGCTATTGATAGGAGGTTCCTTGAGGAGCCCAAGTGAGTGATATTTTGGTTGAAACCCCAAGAAGACATCAAAATGTGAAAATCCTGTAGAAGAATGTGTTGCCTTGTTGTAGCTATGTTGTAGAATGTGCAAGTAATTGTCCCATTGTTTGTTGTGCCCAAAGAGAGTTCGGAGATCATGAACCAAGACCCCATTGACAAATTTTGTTTGGCCATCCATTTGAGGATGGAATGCAGTAGAAAACTTGAGGTGGCACCCCAATAGCACCCATATGGTCTTCCAAAATGTATTGAGGAAGAGAGAATCTCTGTCTGAGATGATAGTGCTTGGGATGCCAAAATGGGGCCAGACATGTCGGAAGTAGAGTTTTGATGTTTGTATTGTTGTAGTAGTCTTTGTACATGGGATGAAAAGGGCCATTTTGCTGAAGAGGCATACCACTACCCATATTGAATCATGTTTCTTTTGGGTTGTTGGAAGTCCATTAAGATTGACTCCCAAAGCCGGGAATGAAGAGGCAATGGTTGATACAACCCATACTTCTGGTTGGATGGCTTGGATTGTGAGTGTAATGCATAGGCTCAGATAAAATTTTCAACTTGAGGTTGCATGGAAGGACAATGGAAACGATGTTGTAGATATTGGATGGTATTTGTGGTACCAAAGTGGCCCTCATAGGTTGAATCATGTGCCTCCCTGATGAGAAAGAGGCGGTCCTCTGAGTATTTAACACATAACAAATTCAAATTATATAGCCATCCATCCCGAATAGTGTAGTCTAGGAAGGGGGTTTGATTGATCACTATGGGATTTTGCAATGCCACCCAAATCTCTTGAAAGTCAGGGTTAGTAGAATATTGATCCTTCCATGTGTTATAGGTAGAACAACACACTTATAGAATTGAGAGAACTAGAGTGGGAGGTCGGATTAGCAAATCAACCATCTTATTAGAAGTACCTTTCTTATATCTGATCACCAAGTGAAATTGTTGAATATAGGAGGCCCATTTAAGGTGTCGTTGTTCCTGAATCTTCGACTCAGAGTTGATGAAAATCAAAGGGTGGTGGTCTGTATGCAGAATTGTTTCTTTACTCAACAAATAATGGCTCCATTGCTTGAGATCTTGAACCAGACTACAAAAATCTTTTTCATAGGTGCCATAATTTTTCTTTGCCTCAGACAGGGTTTCAGAGTGGTAAGAAATGGGGTGTCCTCCCTGTTTAAGTATGAAACGAATAGCATATTATGAGGCATCAGACTCAATCTCAAAGGGTTGGGAGAGGTTTGGTAGGTGTAAGACAGGGGATGAGCAGAGGGATTATTTGAGCTGAGCAAAGTGAATAGCTTCTTATTTATTCCAGATAAATGTTGAAGAACTATTTGAGAGATGATGCAAAGGATGAGCAAGTTGTGAAAAATAGGGAATGAACTTACGATAGAAATTGATGCCACCCAGAAATATTTTGAGCTCCCTAGTTGAAGGAGGTAGTGGCCACTGCTTCAATGCTTGGATGCGGGATGGATATGGTTGAATAAATTATGATATGACCACAAAGCCGAGATAGGGAATTGAACTCTAACCAAAATATGACTTCTTTTCTTTGACTTGTAACTTGTGTTCTCGAAGTATTTGGAGAACTTGTCGAACATGTTGCATGTGAGTGTCCCATGTCTAGATGAAGATGATAATGTCATCTAAGTAGATGACCACAAATCAACCCAAATGCGACCTGAAGATATCATTGATGAGCCTCATGAAAGTGGTTGGGGTATTGATGAGGCCGAAGGGCATAACTTTCCACTCAAAAAGACCAAATTTGGTCTTGAAAGTTGTTTTCACAACATCATTTGGGTTCATTCGAACCTGATGGTAGCCCATTGTTAAATCCAATTTAGTAAACCACTTAGCTCCATGGAGGGTGTTGAGAAACCCCTCAATCTGGGGTAGGGGGTAATGATGTTTTACTATGTCTTTGTTCAAGGCCCGATAATCAGTGACAAGGCACATTTATGAAGTATCTCATTTGGGGATGACAAATGTGGCAGAAGCAAAGGGAGAAGATGATGGTTGGATGTGGCCAAAGTTGATGAGGTTGGTCAATTTTCTTTCCATTTCCTCTCTTTCTTTTGGGGCCAACCGGTATGTAGGGGAATTAGGTAAAGCAGATCCGAGGATGAGGTGAATGGAATGGTCAATGTGTCAGGAGGGGCAGAGTCCCACCGGATATTGAAACACATATGAAAACTCTTGGAGGAGGGGAGTCATTGTTTCAGGAATAGGGTGATTAGTATTGTTCGATGTTATGGGTTGCACCGCAGAGAGAGAGACATATTGGTTTAAACATACATGCCAGATTTTTTCTTTGCTAGCAGGGGATTTAGTGTTGTTGCGGTTAAGATACAAGTGTGGCCTTCTTTGGTAAGTTCGTACTGGCGAGATTTGGCCATATAGATAACATTTCTTTGGGTTTGGTATGGGATCCATAGAAGCAAATCCGAACAATCCAAGGGGGAAATGTCACAAAGGACAATATCTTTGAATTGTTCAATGGAATAAGTGATGAGACAAGCACTGAGAAACTAAGAGGCAGCGACCATCCTTCTAGACCCATCCGAGCTGATAGGGTTGTGGGTGGGAAGTAGTAATAATTTTCAGGCGGTTGACAAGGTCTCGATACACCAAATTATTTTGGCTTCCATTGTCCATAATCAATAAAGCCAATGAATTTTTAATTTGGCAGTTATGAGTGAAGAGAGGTTGGGTGGAGGATTTTGAATCTTCATCGGTCATTAGGATTAGTGAGGGATCTACTTCTATGGGATTGTATAGGGGAACTTCTTTGCTATANAGTAGGGTTTTGTTGGTCTTTATATTTTGCAGGATTCTACAATCTGAAGAATTGTGTGAGGTAGTCTTGTGGAATGAGAACCAAGGTGTCCTTGTAGTTGTATGAGGTATGGGATTTTGAGCCTAAGGATGTGGAAAATAGGCTGAGGGATTTGAGCTATATGGTTGAGAGGCAGATGGGTTGGTGTAGGGATGAGATTGAGGAGTACGACCTCTCGGAGAAAATTTCCTTTCTATAGCCAAAGTTCTCTCAAAAACATTGTCTAGAGTTGGATTTTCAAACAACTCTACTTCTCTATGGAACTGAATCAATAAACCAGCAACGAACTTCAATATGAGTACCTCTTATGGATATAGAATATGCAGTAGGAGGCACATCTTGCAGAATAAATCTATGTATCCTTGCACTCCTTAGGAAGGGAGTTGTCAGATTTGGTGTCATTTGATCCACAAAGATTGCACATACCCTAGAGGGTAGAAGTGGTTTCTCTATGCCTCATAAATCCGAGCCCAAGTTCTGATGGGTTTGGAAGTATAGTTTTCTAGAGCATCCCAAATCTCTATCACAAATGTGGTCTTCTCTTGCTCTATATCCCACCAAGTTTGTGCAAGGCCTTCTAACTGCAACGCTGCAATATAGATATTTCTCTCCTCGGTAAGGCCTATACATGTATTAAAATAGGTATATAGGCTACATATCGAGGAATCCACAACTTCTCGATTGGTTTGACCAACAAATTTGGGTAGTTGGATTTGAGTGTCCAACCAGAATGGGTCTAGATTGTTTTTTTGTTTCATTTTGAGCAACTCATTGAGGACGGAGGAAAGATCTTGGATGGGATTTGAAGTTTTGGAATCTGAGTCGACTTCCAAGAGATATTTTCATGGAGGCATTGTGAACAGAGGGAGAAAAACAAAGGATCATGCTCTGTTGTGAGAATAGAGTGCACAAAAACCTTGGAGCAAAGGAGCTCATCTAGAGGGAGAGATATTTATTGTTTTAGATGTTTGAACTCCTCTGTGTTTTAGTGGATATCTATGTTCCCTTGGGGCTATGATATCTTTTGATCCTCTTGCATGAATAAGTAAACCATGAAATGGGTGAAATCTAGACTATTTCATGAAAAACCCAAAAACATTTGGATCAATCTTCAAGATCGAAAGATTTTCCATGGATATTGAGGCTCTGATACAAATTGATCTATTGAGGAAGGAGATCTGATGGATAAGGTGACCAAACAAGCCATTTTTTGTCAGTTGACCAAAAAATCAACAGGGGCACAACTCTGAGCAGGGGTGCATCATTAGTGTGGGTCGCCCAATGATGGAGATCCAGTTCAAGAATGAACTGAGCCTGGACAAGAGAATGAGGCTATCTCAGTGTAGTTATCGGGGATCGAAAAGGAGAAACACAGTGCGACCATTGAGGAGGGACCACTAGCTTCATCTCGACAATGAGAAAACCAGCTACGATGCAAAACCCTAGGTTGGTGCACCCTCTTGTTTTTATTTAGAAAAATTGCAGAAAATGGATTATCCCCTGAGAGATTGGTCAACTAATGGATTAAGTTTTCTCTTAGGTGTGGAAGCATGTCAAATGAAGCAACCATGATGCAACCATGAATAAAGGCGCACTGGCTAACCCTGAAAATTCCCCCAAAATGAAAATGCAGCAAAAATGTAAAAGTAAACTCAGACAACAAAAGCCACGTGAGATAATCACTTCAGTGAAAGAGAATAATGTGTTATTTTAGTCTCGTTTCACCTTATATACATAGATGATTTTAGGGGCGAAATTTCTCCCATGGGCGAAATTAAGGGGCCTCTAATTTTTTATTAGAATTTTTTTTTGTATTAGAGTGATTTTTTTAAACTTATTTTATTAGCCTGTAATTTATTTTAAGGTAAAAATCGTGTACAGGGTTAGCCCATGTTTTTAGGAGGGATAGAGGAAAACAAATTATATTTAGCCCCCAAAATTTGGGGAACAAGCTTCCATTAGCCAAATTTCGCCCCCAATTTTGTGGTATGGGCAGTAAAATCGGGATTTATGGTTTAATTTCGCCCCTGATTTTGTGGTATGGGCAGTGAAATCGAGATTTATGGTTTAATTTAGCCCCCGATTTTGTGGTATGGGCAGTGGGCACTAGAACATGGAGATTTCGCCCCCGATTTTGTGGTATGTGTAGGCTCACTTAAGGACCCTGCTCGCAGAGGAGGAGTAGGACCATGCTCGCAGAGGAGGACCCTGCTCGCAGAGGAGGAGTAGGACCACACTCGCAAAGGAGGACTCGCAGAGGAGGCTCCGTGCTAAGGCTCGACCACAGTGGTAGTCTTTTTCTGTATCTAAAGAATTTAGTATCTAGTGCAATAGAGCAGATTTGATGTTGTCACGTGTCTAACTCTATGGTTGTAGAATAAGCCTGTAAGGAATAACTTAGATTCACTATCTAAAGTAACAATGTACTAGTAGATGTGAAATGGATTATTCATGTTTGTCAAATAATGGACACTTATTGGGCCCCTGACAAAATTTTCTTTTAAGAATGTCCCATCTAGGTACAACTTTTTTTATGAATAGCTATGAAAATAAGATAGTTTTGGCGTGGGGTATTTTACTTTCCACAATTTGGTCTACCACCACTAGCAG
>JASDQU010507115.1:5873-39546 GCA_032191745.1 Picea mariana
CCTTTACTATAAAGTCGTGGACAATGCACCTGTAATCCTACTACTATATGTTGACGATCTATTCATAACAGGTGAAGAGCCTCTCATCATCTAGTGCAAGAAGGAATTAGCTTATGAATTTGATATGAAAGATCTAGGTCTCATGCATTATTACTTGGGACTAGAAGTATGGCAGAAGCATGGTGAAGTATTCCTTGGACAAGGAAAGTACGCAATAAAGATCTTTCAGAAATTTGGAATGATGGATTGTAAGTCCACAGACACTCCTATGAATGCGGATATAAGAAAAGTGAAAGATCCAGATTCTGATCCAGTAGACCCATCTCTATATTGAAAACTAATTGGGTCATTGATGTATTTGGTAAATACTCGACCAGACATTTGCTTTGTCGTAAATACACTAAGCCAGTTCCAGGTGGAACCAAGAAATGAACATTGGATAGCTGCAAAGAATGTATTAAGATATATTCATGGGACAATAAAATATGGCTTGAGATATACCGCATCCAGTGATATCCAACTTCATGGATTCACAAACTCTGATTAGGAAGGAAGTGCAGAAGATAGAAAGAGCACTTCAGTTATTTGTTTCAGCTTGGGCTCCTCTATGATATCTTGGGGCAGCAGGAAACAAAATTCTATCGCACTCAACACAACAGAAGCAGAGTATATGGCAGCATGTGAAGCATGCACAGAAGCAATATGGTTAAGGAAGTTATTCTCCGATTTATTTGATCAGATTCCAGAATCAACCATAATATATTGTGATAATCAGAGTTGTATAGGATTATCAAAACATCTCGTTTTTCATGAAAGGTCGAAACACATTGAGATCAAATACTACTTTATTCGAGATAAATTCCAGGAAGGAGAGGTAAAGCTCAAGTATATCCCCACTAATGAGCAGACAACAGATATCCTAACAAAACCTCTATCCAGAATAAAGTTTGCATATTTTCGAGAGAAGATGGGGATCGTGGAAATAACTCCCTTAGTTGAAAGGGAAGAAATGACTCTCCAGGTTGGGAGGGAGCACTGAAAATATTATTGAAGATATTTATTTCCAAGATTGAAAAATAGCCCAGTTGGGCAGATTCTTTCTTGTTCGGAAAGTGGATTGAGATTTCTGACAGGCAACGATTTCCCATTGTGGTTAACATGGGACATGGTCCAGATTGATGATGTATCATAGACAACAACTTCCCATTGTGGTTAACATGGGGAGTGGTCTAGGGAAGTCTCTCTTCTTGAGGGTTACTCAAGAAGACTGCCTCGCCTCGACGAACAATGATTTCTCATTGTGGTTAACATGAGGAATGGTCTGTTTTGGAAGTTGATGCAGGACAGTCTTTTCCTCTTGTGGTTAACAAAGGAAATGGTCTGGATAGTCATTCCTTAGGGTTTATACATTCTCTTCAGGGTTCACTTTAATTAGTGTAGGAGGAATGGCCCGGGGTGGGGAATGGTCCAGGCTCAGCAATTAGGGACAGGCATTCCTGAGGGTTTATACATTCTCTCTGGGGTGCACTTTGATTAGTGTAGGAAGAAGGACCAGGGTGGGGAATGGTCCAGGTTCAGAAGACAGGACAGTTATTCTTCCTTGCTTGAGAAGAATAGTCCAGATATCTCATTGTTCTACTCTGAGGGCATATATTCTTTCATATCTCACAGACGTGAGTGAAAGATTGGCCCAAATGATTCAGTTTATTTTAACAATATTTTTCTGTGCAGGTTGGAATCAGATGATTGTTATGGAGACTGCCTGTCTCCAGACAGTAGAGATATAATACTGTGGTGGATTTGTTCCACTGTTTGTGACTATGTGTCATCGTTTGAGTAGTTGTGTACTACCATGGATAAACACAGGTGTGTTCTATCAATTTATATTGTACTAGTTGTCATAGGAGCTTATCCAGTTGGATAATAATGACGGTGCTCATGATACTACCAGTTGAATGATATGTTTGTGCTCAAGACCATACCTCCCAGCTAGGAGGGAGTGTTGATATTATGGTAGCTTCAGGAGGTATGAACCTCTATTATGACCTATGATGAGATTAGAATATTTCGGAAGGAAGCAAAGAAGTAAAGGAAACCCTAGATGAGATGTCGGCTGCAGAAATATAATTAATATGAATTAATTAGTACCCAGAAGGAGAATTTGGCCCAGGCAAGCCTGCCAGATTACTATAAATACAGGGTGCCAGTTTCTCATTATTCACATTCTCAGAATTGCAGAGAGCCAGTTGTGCGAACTGTAGTTTGGCAGCTTTGTGTGCAAATTCTGGGAAAGGTGTTGTGCCAGTTTCTGGGTGGGACTATCTGATCATCTTTGGTTACTTTTCTTGCTTGGTGCATTAGCCTTGCTTGGCTATTGATTACTACCAGTATTCTTCTCTGTCAAGGTCAAGGTGCTTGGAGGGTGGCTTAGACCTATGGTTGGGTGACAAGGGTATTGTCAATGGTAAAATGAGCACAATCCTTCGTATTCTAACACTCCTCGTAATGTCTCTGCATCCTCCCAAGTAGCATATCTTGGGATATACTTGTCCCATTGGACCTTAAATTGGTCTACCAAAATATTCTTGAGTTGTTGGACCCTACGATCCAATATGCGTAATGGTTTGACCATGATGGTTACCACGTCCGAGACCTGAAATCTCTTCCAATTTAGTTTGTGAGATTCGTCAACAACATAATGATGTAGAACAGATACATGAAAAACATTATGAGTTTTATGCAAGTGGGATGGAAGTACGAGGCAATAGGAAATAGGTCCAATTCTCTCTTGTATTTCTAATGGTCCTATAAATCGAGGAAACAACTTTGTCCCCCTCCCGAATCAAATCGTACTCTTATTAGGCCTGATACGAATGAAAACCCGATCTCCTACTTTATAACTCCATTCAATCCTATGTGCATCAGCATAAATTTTATGTCTATCATGTGCCTCCTTTAGTCGTTGTCTAATCTAAATCACATGTTCCTCCATCTCTTGAATCAACTCCGGACCTACTGTCACTCAGTCTGCTAACCTTTCCCAACTCAACGGTGTCATGCATGGCCTTCCATACNTATGAAAATTGTTATTATAGGTGAACTCTACCAAAGGTAGGTACTTCTCCCAATGGATTTGATTATCCATAACATACATCCTAATCATGTCTTCCATAACCTGATTTACTCTCTCAATTTTCCCATCCATTTTGGGATGATATGTTATGCTCAAGCTCAATTGAGTCTCCAACGTTGACTGCAAACTTGTCCAAAACCTAGAGGAAAACCAAGAGTTCCTATCTAAAATGATCTTCTTGGGTAACCCATGCAGACATATGACTTCACTTATAAAAAAGCGTGCCACATCAATGACATCATAAGTGTCTCTAACTAGAATAAAATGAGCAATCTTGGTCAACTTCTCAACTATAACAAGAATGGGATTGTGCCTCAATAATGTGAGCATAAATCCCACAACGAAATCCATTGAAATGACTTCCCACTTGGACATAGGAACATCATGTGGTTGTAGGAGACCTGTCGGGTGGTGATGATCATTCTTCACTTGTTGACACTCAAGGAACTTGGTGATGAAATGGACTACATCACGCTTCATGCCTACCCAGAAGAAAAGATTCTTCATATCTGTGTACATTTTCTTCACGCTCATATGCACACAGTAAAGTGCTCTATGGGATTCCTTGAGTATGATGCTTCGAATATCCCCACCCTCGGGAATGTACATCCTTCCCTGATATCTTAACAATCCATCTACTTCAAGGCTATATACTTCATACCTTGGCTCTAAATACCCCCCACTCTGGAGGGCTAAAGTTACCTTTATATACCAAATATCTCCAAGAAGTTTCCCCAACACTCGCTCCCTCAAATTAACCTTTAAGGTAACCAAGGAAAAGACATGTGGTCTCCTGCTCAGGGCATCCGCAACCACATTCTCCTTTCCCTTGATGTATGAAATTCCAAAATCATACTCACTCATAAACTCACTCCATCACCTATGCTTGGCATTGAGATCCCTTTGAGTGAAGATGTGCTTTAAGATTTCATGGTATGTTTTGAATGCAAAGCTTCGCCCCATTAGATAATGTCTCCAAAGATTCAGAGCTAGCATTACAACTACCAACTCTAAATCATGAGTAGCATAAAGCTCTTCATGTTGCTTCAACTTTCTTGACGCATACGTTATCACTCCATCGTATTGCATTAGCATGGCCTTTAATCCTTGCTTTGAGGCATCGTTGCAGACCATGAAGTCCTTCTCCATATCTGGCACTCGTAGAATTGGCGCATTGGTTAGTAACCTCTAAATCTCAATGAATGCAATATCGCAATCATTTTTCCACTCATACCTGACCCCCTTGCACTACAAGGTTCTGATGGGTTTTGCAATCTTCGAGAATCCTTCCACAAACCTTCAATAATAACCAACTATCCCTATGAATCTTCTCACCTTATGAGATTTTCTCAGCACTAACCAATCCATTATGGCCTTCACCTTTTCTGGGTCCATAGACATCCCTTCACCCGAAATGATATGACCTAAATAGTGAATCTCTTTCTGGAAGAAAGAGCACTTTGACAACTTGCCATACAACTTGTTCTCTCTAAGGCATGACAACACCACTCGTAAGTGTTCTTCATGTTCTCTTTTGTTCTTGGAATAGATGAGGATATCATCAAGAAAGACCTGTACAAAGAGGTCTAGGTACTTTCGGAATACACCATTCACGAGGCTCATGAATATTATTGGTGCATTGTTCAACCTAAAATGCACTACAATGAACTCGTAATGCCCAAACCGAGTTCGAAAGGCAATTTGAGGGATATCACCTTCCTTAATCCTTAACTGGTGATACCCTGATCGTAGATCATTTTTTGAGAAAATTGTTGCTCCTTTCATCTTATCAAAGAGATCATCTATATGTGGTATTGGGTACCTATTCTTCATTGTAGCATGGTTCAAGTCCCTGTAAGGAATCGTCCTTCTTCTTGACAAATATTGCTAGTGCACCCTAAGTCAAGTAGTTCCTTCAACTACATCTGCAACTCACAAATTGTTGGTGCCGTCATCCTATATGGTATCTTGTAAATTGGCTCTGCACCAGGTTTTAGCTCAATGGTAAAATCAAGCTCCCTCTCGGGAGGTAATCCTGGCAACTCTTTCGGAAAAACATCCTTAAATTTTGACAAAATTAGATATTGATCTATAGAGGGTCCTTTCCCTTCGTTGACTTCTTCCACTACAAATAATCGACAACCTTACTTCATGCAACATTTAACCTTCATTGTCGAGATAAATTGTAGAGATACCTTCCTCCATATACCATAGATCTCTACTAACCTTCCTTCATCATCAACACAAAGCACCCTCTTTGGGAATAAATATACCATAGCTCGATGGGATTTTAACCAGTCCATCCCAATGAATAGATCATAAGTCCCTAGGGTAGTGACGTACACCTTCAACCTAGTAGTACACACTCCTAGGTCTACAAGACAATTATCGACACTAGGTCCTACAATTTGTTTTCCCCCCAAAGCCATCTTGACTTATTTAAAGTTGTCATCTTCATAGGTTGCCAACCCACACTTTTCTAATGCACAAGGTGAAATAAAACTATCTGTATCACCATGATCAAATAAAATTTTAACAGTGACATGATTACTGTACCTAACAACTCCACCACCATGGATTGATGTTCTCCTCGATGATTATTAATTGCTGGAAAAATATGGTGGCTACTACTCCCTCTTCCCATCGGGGCCTTTCCTTCTCTATGTAAAAATCTTGATTGTGACTCTGGATAGTCATGTTGATAATGGGGTCCTCCACACCCCCAACAAGTAACATGATATGGAACCTGCACATTTCCCTGTGAAGGCCTCTAAAATTAGTTTCTTCCCCTAGAACCTCTGCCCATACTAGTTGCTCCCTAAGAAGGTCATGGACCTGCCTGCATCATTGGTGATGAGTGGGATGTTGTACATGCTACCATTGATATACTTGTTGCAAATTCTCTAGGTGCAACTCTATTCCCATAAGGAGGTGTTCTAGAGCTTCCTCCTCGAGAGAAGGTCCTAGGGGCCTTCCCCCCAAATCCAGACAATTGTGGAATAGTTGATCTCATACACCTATTTAAGCTCATATGCTCTTCCGTGTAATGAAAATTTTCAACTACTTCAACCACTGACAATGGTTTCTACATCTTCACCATGTTCTTAGGGTTTAACCCATATACAAAACGTTATGCTTGTCGTTGATCGATATCCATGTATGAGACATACTTTTCTAACTCCATGAACCTAATTTCATACTCTTCCATAGTTTGGTTTCCTTGAATTAGAGAATGAAATGATACTACCTGTTGTTCTTCGTAGTAAGCAAGAAAATATTTCCTTCGAAACCTTTCCTCAAAAATCTCCCAAGAGACGATGTCTGGAGTAAGGTGCAACTGCCTCTCCAGATTACCCCACTAGTTTAAGGCATTGTCTCTCAACTGAAATATCGTTATCTTCGCGTTTGATGTGGAAGCATAGTCTCTCAAGGAAAAACATCTCATCATTCCTTCCAACCATGCATCTGCATGTTTACTTACATGACCCTTGACAAACTCCGGGAGTTTAATTTTATGCAATTCTCTGGTGATGTCCCCCGGTGGAGGTCCTCTCTCTAGGTCCCTCGACCCTTCAGGGTTACCTCCTTCAAATAGTGGGGGATCCACTTCTATCTTAGTTGACTAGCATCCCTTTAATGTCTCATTAATAGCCTCTAAGGAGTGCAATATGAGAGATAATTCATGCGATGATGGTGGCAGCACCGACGTTGGTGGTCCTTGCGATGATAACCCCGACCTTGATTTCCCCGAGTCCTAAGCATATTTAATAACTGAATCTACATCCAACCAAATGATTATTAGAAAAGGGTTTAAGGCATTCAACGCTTTACTCAAACTTATACTTGCAAACGTAGGGCCAGGCATAAGTTTTTTTTTAATTGTCTCTAAACAGACATTACTCCCATAAGGTAAGTGGCTAAAGGTCGGGGTCAAAAGCCTCTAGGCTTGGTAACTTCATCTAGGTAAGCTATTAACTCTCTTTCCTTGCTAGCTATCCTAGCATTGTAGGGTACTCGTAAATTAGTCTAACTGACATCTTTAATCAAGTGTCTAATCCCTTCCCTACAATACTTTATACCCTTCTAGAGCTTATATCTTTAGATAATTAATCTCTTACAATTAGTCATAAATCCCTTCAAGTCTCATCAATTAATCATGCATTAATATTATCAAATTAAAATGCTAATCTAACTATTATATTAATTAAAATTTTACTAATTAATCAACATATTTATTTAATATGTTAATTATCTAATAATTTATTTTATGCTTATTATGTCACTAATCTTCTCATCAATTAATCATTCATTAACATGATCAAATTACAATGCTAACCTAATTATTATATTAATTATCACTATACTACTTAGTCAACATATTCATTTAATATGTTAATTATATAAATCATTTATTTTATATTTGTTGTGTCACTCACTTTAGATCATATATGTATATTAGGAACATTAAAACGTGCATTTATCTTTATTTATATATAAAAATATGCAATTGTTATACTAATTATCACTATTCTACTTAATCAACATATTCATTTAATATGTTAGTTATATGAATCATTTATTTTATATTTGTTGTGTCACTCACCTTAGAACAATAAAACGTGCATTTATTTTTATTAGTCCCTGTCAAGGGTACGCAATAGTTTGTCGTTGACTTTACATTACTTTGCTATTTATCATAAATTTAATTTTAATTTGTTTTTATAAAGTAAAATATTATAAAACTAAATTTATTTATTTAAAAAAAAATTAAATCCTTTTTTTAATTGTTATTGATGAATCACTTGAATCTCTTATTGGAGAGGCATCAATGATCATTTAAATCTTTTTAAGTAGCAAGTACGATAAATGCACGAAGCTACCCAGTGAATGGCATTAGCGTTCTGGCGGTTGCAGTCTTACTTGACTTTTTCCAGTAGAAAATTTCACAAATTATACTAAGCAAATATAATTTTTGCATCGGCAAAGTACAAATAGTGAAAAATAGGGCGATAAGGTGCCATGCGCTAAGTCAGACCCATAAACTAAGCCTGAAATATCCAAAAACAATTGTCTCCTTTAAAACTAATACCTTCAGTGCTAAATCACTCAAATCCTATTCAGAAGGAACACTCAAACATGAAACATAAACAGTGAGTAAGAGAGCCAAAAAAATTAGTAGATTTTCATAATCTGGCGATGACTCTCGCCTCCTTCCTTCCCTAAATGAAAAGAGATGAAACCCTCTGGTTCGGCTAATGCTTTTTTTGATAATGCATCAGCTTCTTTGTTAAATTCTCGGTAAATGTGGAAGGCTTGAAATCTTTCGAAAGAGTTCCTGACTAATCGAGTTCTATTTTTCCATCCTTCAAGAGAGGTTACTCAAAGTTTTCTTTTTTCATTTAGCCAGTTAATAATAACCCTTGAATCACCCAGGATTTGAATCTTAGGGAGTGCAAGTAGTTTTGTTAAGTATAAGGTAGCCCAAGCACCAAGTAATTATGCCTTTGTGTTTGTTCCTGGACCACAATTCATGTACCACTTATGAATTAGCGAGGATGAAAGTCTAATTGTGCCTCCAACACCACAACACTGCCCATCTGCCTTTGCTGCTCCATCAAAACAAGCAACTGGAAAATCAACTATCTGATTTAAAGAACAAGAACGCAACGAAGATTTTATAATAGGTTCCTCAGATTTGTGGATAGCACCAATTGAGTGAATCACAACTGACTGAATCGATGGCTTTTTCTCTTTAAGCAACGCTTCATTTCTTTCTATCCAGACATTCCAGCAGATTAAAGGAGTTAAATTTGGATAAACAGACCTGAATTCCATCCATTTAGTAAGGCTATCCTCTAGATTGCTTCCTCTCCAGTTCTGCGATGTGAATTTTAATGATTTAATTCTGTTCCACACCTGTTTCGTGAAGGAACAATGAACGAAAATGTGGTCAGTTGTTTCACAATCGTAATTGCAGAGATAGCATCTGCTGGGTCCTTCCCACCCTCTTCTCTGGAGATTTGACCAAGTCAGTATTTTATCATTTGCTGCCAGCCACAAGAAAAGCTTGACTTTCAGCTGCAAATCTCAGTTCCAAAAATTCTTGCGCCATCCAGTTGCAATCGGGAAGTTTTGGGTGTCACAAATGGCTAGATAAATATTTTTCAAATTGAGTATCCTGGATCGATCCCCCCCTATCCAAAGTAATTCATCAGTGGAATCATTTAAAGAGATCCCTAATGAATGAAGTGCCCGCCTATAGTGCTCCCACTCAGTTGCCAAGTCCCCCGAAATTCCTAGCTCAGTGCTATCCAACCAATGGTCTTGAGACTGAACGTGACACTGTCGTTTCCATGCCTGTGCAAGAACCGAGATATGCTTTTGGTGCAGAATAGTTAGAAGGTTGGGGGACAAAAGCGATCTCAGACCCAAATCAAGTACTCTATCTCTCCCAATCTCCACCAGGGACCCCGACCCTGGCTTCCAACGAAGCTAGTTATTTGTTAGATGAATCAACTTTAGGAGTCCCTTCCACATTTTTGAAGCCGCCGGCTGGGTGAAGGTGTCCAAACGGAGCTAAGTATCAACAGTTGTTGAGCGTAGGTACTTTTCTTTTAATACCTTTTTCCACAGTCCTTCAGTAGTAAGGACTCTCCAGAGTGTTGAAGCAGCAAGTGCACTGTTGAAATTATAAATGTTTAGAAGTCCCCAACCTCCAAAACGTTTTGGGCGAGCTAGTGAATCCCAATTTGCAAGATGGAGATGTGATGCATCAACATTCCCTCTCCACAGGAAGTTAAACAGAATCTTCTTTAGTCTATGGAGGATGGATCGGGGCATAGTAGCAAGTGAAAGCCAGTACACAGGCTGGCTTTCAAGTACAACTTTGCAAAGTGTAAATCTACCCCCCAGGGACAACCATCTAAAGCTCCAATGACTAATCCTTTTCTCTACTTTTGTTATGAGCCACTTCCAATCTTCAATCTTTTGGCGACCTGATTTTAGGAAGTACCCCAGGTACTTAAACCCCTTATCAAGTGCAGTGAACTTATAAGGAAGCAATTGCTTGAAAGGAATGAGAATAGCCTCCTCCAGGCCCGAAAAATGAACAGTCGATTTGTCCATATTGACTTTTAAACCAGAGGCCAAGTAGAACAACTGAATTATGCGTTTGATTTCTTGTCATTCCTGCAAAGTTGCATTTGTCATCAATAACACATCATCAACACAAAATAGATGGAGGATTTTCGTCAATCTGCTGATTTTAATTCCAGATAATGAGCCTTCAGATTTACTAGATTTTAACATTAGGCTCAAGCTTTCCATCACAAGGACAAAGAGAAGGGGAGAGAGTGGGCATCCCTGACGGAGTCCTCTTCCAATCTTGAAAAAATTTGTGGCTTCTCCATTTACTAAGACTGCTAGTGACGCCAAGCTAACACATTCCATAATCCAGCTTGTTAGTTGAGTCCCAAATCCCACCTGGATTAAGATCAGTCTCAGAAAGTCCCAATTGACACAATCGAAAGCTTTTTGTAGATCTAGTTTAAGAATAAAGGCTTTAAGATGCTTCTGATTTATGCTATGAATACATTCATGAGCACTCCCAATGGCATCCTGGATCAATCTTCCTTCCAGAAACCCGAACCGCTCTGTCGAGAGCCTCCTTGATAAAATCGGTTTAATATGATTGGCTAAAACTTTTGAGATTAACTTGTAAACCAAATTACACAGCGAAATTGGGTGATAGTCCCCAAAAGTCTGCGGATTGTTGGTCTTTGGAATCAATGCCAAAAATGTAGAGTTCAGAGTTCCAGCGATGTGTCCTCCAGTTCTAATTGATTCCACTAGAGCTAGGAGATCTTCACTAATCAAGCAAAAAAATGTTGAAAAAATTCCACAGTCCAGCCATCCAGGCCTGGACTTTTTACTTTTTTGAACTGTGCTAAGATTGTTTTTAGTTCTTGTGTGGTAACCGGCAGAAAGAGCTCGTGGGCTTCATCAATGGTAACCCAATTGTTAAATAAACCGACCACCTTTACCTGTTCAGAAATAGAAGTCAGCTCACACATGTTGTATGAATTTCTGAAATGCTCCTCAGCTGCCTTTAGGATTGTTTCTTGACTTGTGTGTAATTGCCCTGAATCATCTTTAATAGCCCAAAGATGCTTATTGATTCTCCTCTGGTTAGCGAATTGATGGAAAACATTCGTGTTTTTATCACCGCTTTGAACCCAAATCGCTCTGCTTTTTAGCCACCACCGTTCCTCTTGGGTCTTCAGAATATAATTTCTGTCAGTTTCCAGTTTAATGAGGAGTTCTGCTTGATCCTAAAGAAAATTGTCAACCGAGAAATCTTTTAACAGATCCTTGATCTGCATTTCCAATAATTTCAAATCCTTAATTTCTCGGTCTCTTTGAATCTTTAACCAGTTCTTAGTGAGAATTTTTAAATCCTTTAGTTTCCATAAGAAACATCGTTGAATGTCCTCTTCTTGGTGATAAGACTGGTTCTACCATAGGTTGGTAACCAGATTATTATAGTCAAAATTTGAGAGGCAGTGATGATTGAATTTAAAAGGAAAGGGTTTGGGATGAGGGGAATTTTCTAGACTTAACAGAATAGGATCATGATCTGAGATGAATGGAAATTCGACCCAGGAATGGAACAAGCACCCATCCAGAAGAAGGTCCTCTGCCACCAAAAATCTATCCAAACATTTTGCAATAAAATCGCTCCCTAAGCGCCCATTACGCCATGTCGGGACAAGTTTGTCAGGGAGTAGATCGACTAACTTATGGGTAAGGAAGAGAGAAGTAAAGAAGCTTGAAAGATTGCTTAAGTTGCCCAAGCCTCCCCAACTTTCTCCAAAGGAGAGTGTTAGATTTAAATCTCCTGCTAAAACGAGTCTAGGAAGCGAAAGTAAACCACTATTAGAGAGCATGGTCCAAAAAGCTTTGCGATCCAAGCAGGGGCCATAAACGTTTAGGAAATTAATCTCTCTATTGGAAGAAATAATAGAACCAAAAAGTAAAATACCACCATAGGTAAGAAATGGCACCAAGTTGTAAAGGAGGGGGTCCCAAGCCACCAAAAGTCCCCTGGAAGTACCAACTGAGCTCACAGCAGAAGAAGCCCATGCTGGATGAAAAATTTGAAGGAAAGAATGCGCTTTCTCAGCTTTGACCAAAGTTTCCTAAAAGAAAAGTATGTTGGGCCGAGTAGAATCCAAAAGTCGAGGGTGCCTCCAGTCCCTCTGAGATTAATTGATAGGAGGATCATTATTTGCCTCTTACTAGGGCCTTCACTACTCTAAGTGCCCCACTCTCGGTAGTGGAAGAGTCCAAGACTGTGGAAGGGTTCACCTCCCTTAGTAATTTCTTCCGGGTGCTTCTAGTCTTGACAGGGGAAAAATCAGAAACAAGACCTCTTGACCAAGTGTAGTTTAAAGGGGGATCAGTGGGGCTTGTCAAATAGGAAGTAGTAGCCCCGGGGGAGGAGGGCGAGGCCAAACAGGTGTTTCCTATGTAAGTAGGTAGGGGGATAAGACTGAAACTTTCCCCGGGAAAGGGGAACCAGAGAATTCATGATTGTGGTAATGGAGGATAACCCAGTAGTGGGCTCACTTAATCTTGAGATTAGCAGAGGGAAAGACGTTGAAGGGGAAAGTTCACGAACGGAGGGGGGAGGTGGAAGAAGAGCGGAAACAGGGAGGAGGGAGGAGGTAACTTCCACAGATGAAAAGTGACTAGGTTCAATGTCAAGTTCCGAAAACGAAGGTTGGGAGTCAGGCAATGTACGGATGGCTTCCTCCTTTGAAAGTGACACCTCAGGGGAGAAGAGGGGCTGGAGGTTTTGAGAAGATTTGAGATTTTCAAGTTCCAAGAAGGACAAGGAATGACAAAATGTTGGGCAGAAATTCTTAAGCTTGCTCGAAAGGGAATCATCGGAATCTGAAGGGGTAGATGACTCAGGAAAGGTGAAATGGAAATTATTTTGAGTTTCTTCGTCCAGATCAACCAAATCTTTGTACAGTGTTGAGTCTTCATATGCTTCTTTCTCCTCTCAGCCTTTGCAAAATTTCCTGAGATGTCCAGTGCTATGACAACGGCTACAACGGAATGAAATTCTGAGGTAATCTAGTCTTTGTGAATATTGTTTTCCCCTCCATTCAATCTCTAGTAGTTCTGGTAATCCACCATGAATATTCATTTCAACCAAAACTTTTCCTATCTTCTTGGATGGATTCAAAAGAGAAGAGTTGTCTACCGACAGAAAGGAGCCCAGTGAGTTTCCAATCGCCTCCAAAGCTGCCTTGTTCTAGAATTGCAACGGTAAAGTAGGTAGCAAGATCCACAGATGCCTGTACTAGAAGTATTCAGTCTCGGGGTTAAAAGCCAAGCACCAATGTTTTGACATGAGACTACTCCCACTAAGCATCCACTTCTGCTCCAGTAAAATAGCAGAATCTTCAGAAGATTTACACAAAAAACCCAACCAGCCATTGTTCAGGAAAACAACCTCAGGTGTATAGCTAAGAATAGGCTTCCAAGTGAGGTTCACCCAGTCTGTAATGGGCAACTTACAAAGGTTAGGATAGGAGAGCCTACCAAATAAGCCACAAAGTGCTAGACCGCAAGTTTCTGGAAGTCTAACATCTACTCCAAGGACCATTTTATAAACAGGCTTCTTTGCCCTCCACTGTCTGCGACTTGGTCGAGATTTCAGCTCCAGTTTACTGCCCGCCTGTGGCTGGAAGGGAGAGCTTCGATGTTCAAAAGAAGGGACTGAATATTGAGGGGTAGTGGAGCGAACAAGTGGAACAGAGAAACTAGTTGAAGGCAATAGAGGTTCAACGAAGGAGGGACTGCAAGGGAGACAAGGGGAAGGGTGAGGCTTGGGTAAAGGAGAAGTAGAGTGCTTCTGAGCTGAGGCAATGGCTTTACTAGCAGTGTCAACCAGGTCAAAAAGTCCTTCATCCTCCCAAAGTTTCTCGTCAGCCACGTTCATTAGTGAGTTGACATTAGTTTCAACATAAGTCTTGGGAAGAGAGGCTAAGAGAGAACATCTGGGTTCCATTGGTAACAAAACCTAAAAGAAATAGGCCCAGAAGGAAACAGTAAAGAGACAGGGTGCAGAAGCAGTTACACCATGGGCCTAGCTCGCTTCCCCCAAAGCACTCTGGCAACCAATAAACAAATAAGAACAAAAAAGGGACAAAGACAAAGGAAAACGGTGATTAGAAGGAACACAAGTTAAAAGACTAAAGCAGTCAAGTAAAACTTCGGTCAGTAAAGAGTCTAGGAGGAGAAGCAGTTGGCCTGTGGGACCAAGCTCTCAACTCCCTATGCACTCTGAAAGTTGTACCATAATAGTATAAGAACAATCTAGTAACTGGGGAAAAAACAAGAAGCAGTGAACAGTGGGAACAAATGCTACCGGAAGAAAGTAGACTCGAAAGAAAAACTTCAAAAACGAGTTAGGTGGAGAGTTACTACGTCATTGAGTAAATAGTGGAAGCTGAAAGAATTTCAGAGTGAAGTTCTATGCTCCTGGACACTCCAAACAATAGAATCTCTTCTCAAGCTCCAAAGTTAAAACAATCGACCTTATAGTTAGTAACCAGGCTCAGTAATCTCCAGGGGATAATGATCGCCATCACCGCATATGTCATCCTTGTAGTTAGTAACTCGGCTCAATAATCTCCAGGGGATAATGTTCGCCATTGCCGCACCAACCTTGTTCGCCATCGCCGCCCATTGTCGCCTCTCCTCTATTCATGATCATATCAGATGAACATCGCTTAAGTTAGTAACAATTATTAGATCTCGTATAATGCTCTTAAAACATTATTAATATGCATATTAATATTTGAGAATGAAACTTTGGAATGCGATTCTCTTTCAATCTTCATTAGATTTATAATCCTTTATTAGACATCACTTTGACTCATTCGAGACATGCAAGGCCACTTCCTCCATATGCATAAATGTCAAAGCCTTGAGGAACCCATGTAACCGTCCAGTCTTACTTGACTAGTTACACATAAATAATCAACAACCAGATAAATAATTAAATTTAAACATGTGATATAAAAAGTGAACATATTAACTTTAATATGTACGTTTCAGATCACAATATTTTCTTAAGTGTACAATGGTATGGAATGTCATTTATGAAGGACAAGCATTTTTTTAATAATTTTTTAGTTTTAATCATAAATTTATTAAATAAAAAATATAAAAATAAAATTAAGTGTAACAAAATTTAATATATTAAAATTAATTTAATGTTAAAATTAATATATTAACCATTTATATTACAATAAATTCATTTTAATTTTATAAATTCTCAAATATTATAAAATACATATTTTTTTAGTATTTTGAAAAAAAATAATATTGAATTGTCTTTGTTTTCAATAGACTAAAATATATATTTTAGTCAAACAATATTGTGCATTCTTATCAAATCATATACATATAAAATAAATTTCATACATTTTCAAATTTGTAGGCAAAAACTTTGCAATGCAACTCTAGTTTATATATATAAATTTGCAATTATTATATTAATTATTACTATACTACTCAATCAACATATTCATTTAATATGTTAGTTATATGAATCATTTATTTTATATTTGTTGTGTCACTCACCTTATATCCTATATATATTAGAACATTAAAAAGTGCATTTATCTTTATTTATATATAAAAATATTATAACATATGTATATTATTTTAGATTTTTTAAAGTATTTATTTTAAATTTTAAATATTAAAAAAATTACAAAACTTGTTGGTTGTAGGAAGTTTACAAATTTAATTGCAGAGTGTGAAGTGGGGAGATGGTTTAATGGTGTTGCCAAAGTCTTGGGAGATAATTGTGGAACAGGTGGTTTTATAAAAATTAATGAACATAGATGTTACAAATGGTTCTTCAATGTTGGGCCTGGTATGAATACAAAGGCTGAGCTCCTGGGTGCATGGGCACTTCTCTTATTGGTTTCTCATCTTTCAATCCTAGAAATATATATTTGGGGTGATTCCAAAATTATCATCGATTGGATGAAAGGTATGGGGCGCCTTCAAGTAGCTGCGCCAGAATGTTGGAAGGACCGCATCAAGGAGATTACAAAACACTTTCAAAAGATTACCTATGAACATGTTTACAAGAAAGGTAATACTATTGCAGATGTTCTGTTGAAATGTGCTCTTCAACAAGTTCCAGGGAAGCTTATATATTATATGTGTGAAGAGGGTCATGAAGGACCTCTTCAGTTTTTAAACCTCTACTAAGGGGTTGGCCCTGATCCTTCTTTCTTATTGTTTTGGAGTTTAGCATGATGAATGTTTGGTGTGAAGATCCCCTTGCTCTCAGGCATAGGAGTTTTGTTTTTATCTTTCCAGGCAGTTTTGGGATTGTTCTGTCCCTTGTGATGATGGTTTTAAACATCTTTGAAAGTGTGATGTTATGATAGTCATGTATGCCATGAGATGTTGCTATATATCTTTTTTGGGCATCCTAGATGTTTAGATTTTGATATATGTGATATGATAATAATTGGTCTGATTGGAGTGATACATATGGCTAGCACTAATCCCATAGCTAATAAGGTATGAGATTATAAATGCCTCTTTTCCCTAATTAAGTGCGACATTTCACCGGAAAAGGTCAATCCTTTGACAATGCATTAATTATATATGTAATTACACTTGTGCTCTCCTCGTCCAATGCAAATGAATAGTTTATATTTTGAATTTTGAATAATATAAAGTGAAGTTTTCTTGAGGAAAAAAAGATCGAAGAGGGTTTTGTGGTAATGATTAACTTCAAGGAGGATAATGGCTTTTGCCCCTCCTTTGTTTTTGTTGTAAAAAGAAATATGCAATACTGTTTTGGAAGTGCTTTTGGTGAGGGTTCGGTCTCAAAACCTTTTCATATAATATTTTTTTTTGGTTTTCTATTAACCATGACCTACTAAATGTTAACACGAGATTGGGCTACGCGTGGGTTACTCTCCGAGTGGTTATTGTTCATGGAATGAAGATATCTTTGTTTAGCTTTGTTGTCATTATCTCCATTAACGTTGCTGGGTAAAAATTGAATTCATTATTTATGTATATATAAAATATATTAATTAAATACATTCTTTGTTTTTTTTTTATAAATACTATATAATACATTAGAATTAGAAGTATTCCAAAACTAAAATTCCATATTTTCTTACTACTTCATCTCCCTCGCTTTTGGGTTTTCTGGGGTAACTTCTTAGGGTTTTTTTGGTTGCTTCTTGTTCTTCTAGACTATTGGGTTTCAAAAATGTTTCTGTAGGTTTAAATAACCTGTAAATTGTAGACTATTCTCTCTACAATAAAGGACTGTATCTGGAGTGGGTTTCCAGCGCGGAATCTTCCACCGTGGAAAAAAAAAAAAAAAAGGACTGTTCCATTTGCAAACCCTTTTAATTATTGTTTTCTGGTTCATTAAATTGCATGATGTACATATTTATGGAATTTCAACAAATAACAAAAAAAAAATACATTTTATTAATTAATATTAATTAATAAATAAACGATAGAGTACTATGTTTCATTTGCAAACCCTTCTCACTATTATTTTTTGGTTGTTTAAATTGCATTATATATATATATACTTAATGGTTCATGAAATTTCAACAAATAACCATAAAAAATTACATTTTATTAATTAATGTTATTTTTTTTTCAATATATATATAAATATAAATTGTGTTTATTATATAATGTTAATATATATATTAACATATATATATTAACATTTATATATATGTTAATATAAATGTGAACATATATATTACATGTTCACATTTACTTTCCATATATTTATTTTTCACATATTTTTACATTTTGTTTAGTAATATATATGTAAGTATTTTTCTATATATATGTAAGGGTCGTAGGTTATGAGCTATTTTCTTTATATATATATGTAAGGGTTGTAAGTTATGAGCTCTTTTCTTTATATATATGTAAGGGTTGTAGGTTATGAGCTCTTTTGGGTTATTTTAAGATAATTTTTGGTTGATGTAAAGAGTTTTAATGAGGGATATAGATTATGAGGTGTTTTAGGCTACAAATCACAGTTCTTTAACAATATTTTTCATGGCAGTGATTTCCAACAATTTAATTTTTTGTTTTCACATCTTATCAAATAATTTCAATGTCCATAACTTGATTTAAACAAAATTGTAAAATAGAAAAATACATGTTGGAGATGTTGTTCCTTGAGGTGTTGAAACTGTCTACCACCGATAGCTTGACCGTCTGCTACCAAGAGCCTGGAACTGCCTTAAAACTGAGTGTTTTGCTCCCATTCAGCTAGGCTAGGAACAGAGCCTCTCTGACTCCCTAGCTCCAGGAAATCCGATTTCCTGGCCCTCAAGCCCAAAATCCTAGCAACAACAGTCCACTAGTAAAAACCCACCAAGAAAAATCGCACCCCTCTTCCTCTCCCAAATTCTATTGCCTTTTCCCCTCTTGTGGTTTCTCCTTCTTCTTCCAACAAAAAAAATCCATTACTCTCCAAGTCCAACCCCCTCTTCATTATCCTCCTCTCTCGAATCCCCCCTCATTAAATTTCCATCTGCCTTATTTTTTCATTAATTCCTTCACCTACCTTTAATACAATAAATAATCCCCTCCCTTTTGTTACATTACTTAATTCAAAACAATAAATAATAAAATGATCAAAATCTAATTATTTCAATATTTAATTTAATTTAGTAAATTATGATCATCAATTAATCAAATGGGGTTGTTACACCCCTAGATAGATTTAATTCGCACACATTAAATTGAATGTGTCCACTAGTTTTGAGGCCTAACAAATGCACATATGACAAGATCGCATGAGTGAAAGCCTGCTCGTCCTACCACCTATCACATTGTTTAATTAAACAAGCCATAACAACAAGGTATGGGGTGAAACACTTTAACTCCATTGACAATAAGTTCTCCTTCACCTATCCTGGATGCGGTGTTTACAGAAACAACGGGTGGACATTCGAAGGGGAGGACACTTGGCCTAATCTCCTGCCACCTCCTGCCAGCTTAGGCACACTCTTCCTCCACCATCACCTCATGTATTTAAAATATCGCTCGTCGCTCCTCGACATTCACTCGACCCTGGACTGGTGTAATTTCTTGGTGCCTCTACTCGTGGGAATGTTTATGGTAATGGGTTGGACGTAGTCATAGTCCCATCACCCATCCTGGCATGGTGGTTTTAGGCCTGTGTTATGGAGTGCCAAGGCTCATTCGATCCCTTGGCCTCCAGATCTTTGGTCTCCTCTGGATTTTGGTCTCGTCCTTCTACTCCAGCTTGAGCTTCTGCAGTGCACTCGGCCCACGGTGCCCATAACCTCTCTTCTGGTTAATCTTTGTTGTTGTTTTTTGCTGGTCTTGAGCTCTTCGCGCAACAGGTCTCATTTTTCTTACGCACTCCTCATCTGGTTTCAGGTGGCTCTCTCGATGCCTCGAGCCAGGGGTAAGTCAAAGAGGGGCACGACCTGGTATGCTGCTAGAGGTAGGGAACTGAGAGGTCGAGGCCAACAAGCTCGTCCATGCCCTATAGAACCTGAGTTTGTCTCTACCCCGACATGAATTTTCACTCCCACTCCCTCATTCACCTCTGCTTTGCCTCCTCGAGACACCACTCCAAAATTGTCCCCGTTGTTGAATCCTTATGCTTGTCGTGTCGAATGGTTCGACAGTCATGGTAATTCCCTCGGTTTCTCTCCTAGGCTCAGTCTATCCCTCTCCCCCGCAAGCCGCCACCTCCCCCTCCTCCTTCTCCACCTCTCGTCACCTCAACTCCTCTCTCCTCTTCGTCCTCCCCCGGTCCTCGCTCCGACTCCCCCGCTTTCTCCTCCAACTCACCTCCTCCTCCTCTGCTCTCTACCGTTTTCTCCTGCTGCGCAGAAAGGGATGTTCTCGAGGAGTCTTTGGACGTTATCAAACAAGGAATCAAGGACATCAAGGGCCTCTTCAACGAGATGCAACACAAGGAAACAAAGCGGTGGCGCCGAGTGGAGCTTCTGATGACTTTCCTTCAGGACCTCAGGCAGGCTATCTCGGACAGAGATAAGTTCGACAGAGACACCATGCATATGTGTTAGGTTTTCTCGGAGTAGAGGCTCGACCTCAGCATTGGCTAGTTCCTTGTCGCTGAGGTTTCCTGTGTTTTTATGATTTCAGCTAGTATATTTTGCAAGGTTTTTGCCTTGTGCGGCTCCACAGTTTTAGGATTTTTTAGTCTTAGCACAAGTCCAGCCTTATGGGTTTCGTCTGTTCAATCTGGCATATAGACTTTTTGCCCTGTGTGGCACATTAGATCCATGTCTCTTACAACTCTGCAGGTTTTGCATGGACATTACGTATTTTTGGCCAGGTGGCAACATTGGTTTCCCACCAAGGCAATGATGTCACAACCTCTTATGCTAGCATGACAGTTGTAATATTTTTGATTTGAAGGTTTTACTACAATTACTAACTTACAAAAAAAAAATCTCTCCTTCACCTAAGCGAGAGCCTACCTTAACCCAATAGTCAACCAAAAAGTTATGATCCATTTTTATATAAAATAAACAATGTATTTTGAATTCATTAAAAAGAACTAAGGTACAAGCAAGTATGTCAACAATCACATTGTTACTCAACGCATTAATAAGGGCCCTAATCACAATTATTGAATCACAAGGATGGTTATCTTCCAAATCCCCTTTTCTCTTACAAAATTAACGCATTTCCAAAGAGCATACACTTTAACAATATTGTTGTAAAATTTACTTGGGAACCAAGCAAAGTGAACAACATAATTACCTCTGGGGTCACAAATTATATCCCTCGTACCTATCGCCCTTGTTTCTGCCAAATAATTTTAGTCAATTTGATAATAAATATTAATAATTGATAACAAATCAAGAAAAAGGTTATTTTTATGGAATAAATGTTTTTGTTTCATAAATTTGCACATATCAAATTCATGGAGCCTTTTTATGATGGAAATTATCGGGACGAGAAATGAGTGGATTAAAATAAAATTTTGATTAACCAAAAAAAGCCTTTGAAAAGTTTAAAGTTGTTTATTTATTAATTATTTTTTTCAGCACTATTAATTTTATTTATTAATTATTTTTTTCAACACTATTAATTTTATTTATTAACTTATTCACTTTCAAAACTACTAAATTTATTTATTATTATTATTATTATTTTAAAATTATTAAATTAAATATTAAAATTATCGATTATATTTATATAATTTTATTTTTATTTTTTTATTTGGTAAGGTATTTATGATCGTGGGGCTAACTATTTTGTAGTTAAAAAATCATTGCATTTAAATTTGTAGCTACACCTAACCTGGACCACACCAACCCTTATCATGGTTGGATTTTTTTGTGTCCCTTCCCAAGAATAACAACCATGCAAAACAAGGTCCATCAAAATCAATCACTCTATCAAAATTTGACATAATTATATTTCATTCTTTCAATAAATTTAAAAAAAAAATAAACTATTAAATTTTTAATAAAACAAATCACTATAAAAACCAAAATTTATCATTCTATCAAAATTTGAAATGTAATTATATTTTACTATTTCAATAAATTTTAAAATTAATCACTTTATCAAAATTTAACATATAATTATATTGTATTATTTCAATAAATTTTAGAAGAAAATAAACTATTAAATTTTTAATAAAACAAACCACAAAAAAACCAGTCTTCTCTAGATTATCTTACCCCTTAATTTATATATATATATATATATATATATAAAATCAAAAGCTTCATAACAAATTTCAACTTAAAATAACTTTTCCAATCAATTAAACTAACCCACCCACTAAATTAATTTAATTTAGTTTTATATCTAATAATGATTTCATTTTCATTTTTATTTTTATTTTGACATGTGAAACCACACACTTAACTTTCATTCGTCACACACAGGTTATCCATCTTATTATGGGGGGCGTTGTCTTCCTAAGTTCCTACGTGGCAAGATAAGAATACGTGCCTCTATCCTATCAATATGGATAATATATAATAAATATTTACACAATATATATGAGAGACAAAGGCATGCATGCACGAAGATGACTTAGCCTCTGCCGCATGGTATATAGATGGCTACGTCGTTGACCAGTTATTAGTTGAGCATTGATAAAAAAATCTGTAAGGTTTTCACATAGGTTTACATTAGAGTTTAATTTTTTTTAATTATTGAAAAATATTTGTTTACAAGTTTTTCTAGAAGAAAAATTTCACGGATTATATTAAAATATATAATTTTTAGCAGCCAAAAAAAAAAAGTTTTGCATTTTTCAGAAAGGATACAGATAGAGCTTTGCAGCAATTACAACAAAATTATAGCAAAAATCTGAAGACAAATAAAAAGGCTTTTTACAAAACAATGAAGCCTTTACAGAAAATGTGAGCAGCCAATAGGAGACTGGATATGTCTGAGCTAGAGACGATAGCTGATTCAGCAAGAGCCATGTAATTCTGAATTGAAAGAGGAGAATCGGAAAATGGAGTTAATAGACCTTGAGGAGGCGACGTTGTCCCTTTACTCCATCAGACCAAAGGTGAAGTGTGATGTAGCCTTCCGGTTCCGTTAAAGCTTGCTTAGAAAGTGAATCAGCTTCTTTGTTATATTCCCGATAGATGTGGAAAAATTGAGCGGTCTCGAAAGAGTTCTTTAGAGTTTTGATTCTATTTTTCCAGCCTTCAAGAGAGGTCACTCGCAATTCACTTCTATCGTTCAGCCATTCGATTATCACCTTTGAATCTCCAAGGATTTGGATCTTTGGGAGTGCAAGTAGATTGGCTATGTGTAAAGTAGCCCAAGCTCCCAATAATTCAGCCTTTGTATTCGAGTTGATTCCACAGTTCAGGTACCATTTATGTGCCAAGGTGTTCGACAGTTTAATTATGCCACCTGCACCACAACAAAGTCCGCCTGCCTTTGCGGCTCCATCAAAGCTAGCTACAAGAAATTCAAAATTTTGATAATTGAAACTGGAACGAAGCAAGGAGCGAGTAATAGTTTCCTCAGGCTTGTGAATTGTACCAAGTGCTCGAATCATTACCGAATGTGGGGAGGGTTTTTTTTTATCAAAGGTTGTTGCATTCCTCTTGAGCCACACGAACCAGCAAATAAGGGGAGGTAAAGTATTTGGAACAGTTTTATTTGCTGTCCACTTAGATAAGCTATCAGTCAAACAACTTCCGCCCCACTTCTGGATAAAATTTCCTGTGGAGTAAATCATATTCCACATAGTAATCGTGAAGGAACAGTGCAGAAATAAATGGTCAGCAGTTTCACTTTCTAGTTTGCACAGGATGCATCTGTTAGGGCCTTCCCATCCTCTGCGTTGGAGATTAGGCCACGTCAAAATTTTATAGTTTGCAACCAACCACATGAAAAGATTAACTTTCAACTTCAGATTCCAATTCCAAATGCTCTTTTGCCATCCGGAGACTGTCGGTAAATTATGTGTAGCGCAAATGGCTGACTAGACATTTTTTGAAGTGATGAGTCCGGAGGCATTCCCTCCGGTCCAATGAAGTTCATCAATGTTATCTGCTAATGTGATGCCCAATGCTTGTAGAGATCTTCTGAATCTGTCCCATTCCGATGCCATGTCTCCGGTGAGTTCTAAGTCGGCACTATCTAACCATTGAGACGAGATGGGGGAATGTTGATGTGTTTTCCAGGCATGTGCTAGTACGGTGATATGCTTCTGCTGTAGAGTGGACCTGAGGCGTGCAGAAAGGAAGGAACGCGTGCCCAAATCCAAAATTTTGTCTCTCCCTAAACTCACGAGAGATCCTGATCCAGGTTTCCAAGTGAGCCAATTATTGATAATGTGGACTGTTTTTAGTAGATTTTTCTAGATTTTGGATGTCGAGGGGTTTGCAAATGTTTCTAAGCGGAGCCACTTAATAACTGAGATAGAGTGTAGATAATTTTCTTTCAGTACCTTTTGCCAAAGGCCATTGCTAGTGAGAGCTCTCCAAAGTGTAGTAGTTGCTAAAGCCTTGCTGAAAGTAATAATGTTGAGGAGCCCCCAGCCTCCAAAACGTTTTGGCCGAGCAAGTGATTCCCAGTTTGCAAGGTGATAGTGATGAGAATCTGTGTTTCCTTTCCACAAGAAATTAAACAAGAGCTTCCTTATTTTGTGTAGGATGGACAACGGGACAGCAGCAAGTGATAACCAGTACACCAGCTGGTTTTTAAGAACAGATTTGCAAAGAGTATGTCTGCCGCCCAAAGACAACCAACGAAAGTTCCAATGGCTAATCTTCTTTTCCACTTTATTTGAAAGCCATAACCAATCTTCAGTCTTCTGTATTCCAGATTTTAGGAAGTACCCTAGGTACTTGAAACCCCCCTTCAGATCGGAGAACTTATACGAGAGTAGCTGCTTGAGTTGGTGAAGTTCTGTCTCCTCTAGTCCCGAAAAGTGAACAGAGGATTTGTTAAGATTTACTTTTAGACCAGAAGCCAAACAAAATAATTGAATGATGCAGCTGATCTCTTTCCATTCCTGCAAAGATGCATTTGTCATTAGTAACACATCGTCAACAAAAAAAAGATGGAGGATTTTAGTCAATTTGGTGACTTTGATTCCAGATGATGTGCCCGCTTCTTGACTGGATTTTAGTAGTAAGCTCAAGCTTTCCATCACAAGGATGAAGAGCAATGGGGAGAGTGGGCGTCCTTGCCAAAGGCCTCTCCCAATCTTGAAAAAATTGGTGGCCTCTCCATTTACTAAGACAACGATAGATGCCGAGCTAACACATTCCAAAATCCAACTTGTCAACTGAGGTCCAAATCCCACCTGGATTAAGATCAGTCTCAGGAAGTCCCACTTGACACAATCAAAAGCTTTTTGTAAGTCTAGCTTTAGTAGTAGGGCCTTTAAGTTCTTCTGTTTGATGCTATGAATGCTTTCATATGCTGTACCAATCGCATCATGGATCAATTGCCCCTCCAGAAAGCCAAACTACTCAGCTAAGAGATTTTTAGATAAAATTGGCTTAATGCGGTTGGCTAACACTTTAGAGATTAATTTATAAATCAGATTGCAGAGAGAAATTGGACGGTAGTCCCCGAAGGATTGTGAATTGTTAGATTTAGGAATCAAGGCCAGGAAAGTGGAATTTAGGCTTCCAGCCATACGTCCTCCAGATCGAATTGATTCCACCAGTGCCAGTAGCTCCTCAATAATCAAATCAAAAACATGTGTAAAAAATTCCATAGTCCAGCCATCCGGGCCTGGACTTTTTTCCTTTTTGAAGTGGAATAAGATTGATTTTAATTCTGTGGAGGTGACCGGCAGAAAGAGTTCTTTTGCTTCCTCCTCTGAAAGCCAAGAGTTAAATAAACAAGCCACCTTTACTTGTTCTGTTATCAGAGGAATCTCAAACTTATTGTAGAAAGTTTTAAAATGTTTTTCAGCTTCCCTGGAAATTGCATCCCGCCCAGAATGTAGATGACCCAAATCGTCTTTAATTTCCCACAGGTGTTTGCTGATTCGTCTCTGATTAGCAAACTGGTGGAAAAACCTTGTGTTTTTGTCACCGCTTTGTAGCCATAGTGCACGGCTTTTGAGTCGCCACCGCTCCTCTTGAGAATTTAGAATAATATTTCTATTTGTTTCAAGTCTGATGAGGAGGGGTTCATTCGCCGAATGAGAACAACCATCCGCATTTTTCTTTAAAATATCAATGATTCTTGTTTCTAGATATTGCAGATGTTTAAATTCACGGGATCTCTATTCTTTATACCAGTTTTTGGTGAGTACTTTCAAATCCTGTAATTTCCAAATGAAGCGTCGTTGAATATCAGCTTCCTGTAGATAAAGTTGATTATTCCAAAGAATTTTTACAGAGCTATTAAAATCCTTTTCTGAAAGACATTGCGGATTGAATTTGTAAGGGTATGCAATGGGAGGAGTTGATTGGTTTTTCAAATGAAACTCTTATTCTTATTGCTGAAGTGATGGCTATCAAAAAAAATCTGTAAAATTTTCACATAGTTTAACATTAAGATTTAATTTTTTTTTGTATACTGTCAAAAAAAAATGGGCCCATCTTGCAGAATTCCTACTAATGCAACCAATAACGATATCAAATTTATTAATGCCAAAGTTGAATCTATAAAGTTTTACACATAATTTAACATTAAGATTTAATTTGTTTTTATATATATTATCAAAAGATAGAGCCCATCTTACAGAATTCGTAAGAATACAACCAATAACGATATCAAATTTATTAATGCCAAAGTTGTTGGGATATACAAATCTAAAAAAAAATTAGGTTTGTCTCTTATGGCTATCAATCTTCATACCTGACGACAGATATCGCACATGCCAATGCAATACGTACTTGTTATATTCTTCTTTAATAGAATTTTGTATTTATTTTGATCATAGTATATATATATATATAAATAAATAAATAAAAGTAAGGTATTCCATTATTGATTGTATGTATATTGATTATATATATATATAGTAAAGGCAAGCATGCATGTACGATATCTTAGCCTATTAAGCGACACATAGTACGATATTTTGTATTTATTTTGAGCATAGTAGGCCACACATGCCGCCTCATATTTATCTAAAGATCTCATTTGTATTTTTGACATGTGAGCCCACATACTTAAGTTCCATTCCTCATACCTAGACCACGTGCGAGGCATCTTATTATGGGCGGCTCTGTCTTCCTACGTGGCAAGATAAGATGCGGTGCCTCTATCCTATCAATAAGGGACTCTCTTAGTAAGTTGGTCCATATGAAGAAATCTTTGGATGCAACCTCAAACACCAACTCCAAGACTTTTGTGAAGAAAGGAGTTTTCTCTTGACCTACTCTTTTTAGTTCCGGCCTTTCAGGTGGGCATGGACTCTACTCATAGGCTTGCTGCTTTTTTATTAACTTGCATGTAGTTTTAGGCATTTATAAATTATTTATGTAAAGTTTACAATGTTTTTGGGCAAGTTTTTTTCACCCATCAAATCATTTGGCCTTTTATTTGACCTCATTTCGAGGTAAAGTTAAATTATCTTACTTTTTAAATGTTTGAGTTTCGAAAGTATTGAAATATTTAACATATTAAATATGGGTTGACCAATGCCATTGATTTTGATTATACAGGTTTTGTTGTTAGGAAATAATAACACAAAATAACATTATTGTTTTTGGTTTTTTCATAACATGGTTGTTAGGTGTCTAATAGTAGTCGAGAAAATAATAACTCAAAATAACATTATGTTTTTGGTTTTTTCATAACATGGTTGTTAGGTGTCCAATAGTAGTTGAGAAAAGTGACTACACTCTTGAACTTCCACCTACACAACCATGAAAACCTTCCTTATATTCTTCATAGTGGTTTCATAGTCCCTTTTTGAGTTTATTGTATCTTTCAATCTTCCATTTCCTCCTTGCTTTTGAGTATCTCTCTTTCAATATAATTAATGTGGATATTCTTAGTGCAGGGTCCTTGGAGTAAGGTAAGGCCATCGATATGCACTCTCAAATGCTTTATCTTAAAGAAGGACACTAGGTCTTTGTCCTCATATAAGGTATCTACAAATATGTAACAATCAACTAACGCATTATTTTACAATTTACCCTAACCTAAAGTTTCTAACAACTAAACAAAATTATCAAAATCTCTCAGTATAAATTCATTCATTACCTCCCAGGTACCAAGATCGATCCTGGCACCACTGCATCCATATTCTAGTCTTCGCTACATGCAAACATTGTTTATGTAGGATATTTTCCTAAGAAATCCCAAAAACGATTGAAAGGGTGAATCTTACATTCCTTTCTTTCTTTTTATCAAATTTTTTTTATAACTTTTTAGCAAGGCAATGGAGATCGACCTTTGAATCAATGAGGGTGAGAAACCATAGCGACTTATGGTTGTTGGACGAAGTGATCAACAAAGAATATCTCAGGTGTGCTAGCCTACAAGCACAAATCCTCGACCGGAAACATTGACGGCTTGGGGTAAGAGATGGAAAATCATGACATAGGATGCAATCACATCATTCTCAATTTTGCATAGAACTTTTGGGAGAAGGTGGTTGTTGAGCTCAAGGCTAGATATGGTAGGTAAAAAATGGGTTGGGGAAACAAAAACTTTACCCCACCTCCTTACTAACTGTTCATCGACAAAAAATTTCATCTCTACAATTCTGGTTGTTTTTGCTTTTACTGATGAATTTGAAAATAAAATGTATTTCCAGGGAAGCCCACCAATATCAAAACTTGTTGATGACACTTTGTCACATATTAATGAATATTCCATATGAGAAATACATTGAGGAGATGTCTGATGCTATCTATAATTTACACGAATTCCATGTACAAGGCACTTTTACATTGGATCATCCCAATGCCATTTTGTACAACGAATTATCTACATTAAACTTTGTGTAAATTTTTCTTAATGATCTACATTAAATTCTTCAAGTAGTAGTTGGTGAGAAGCTTTTAGTTCTTGAAGAGGAGGATATTTGTGGATGAGTGAGGGGTGAGAAACTTCAAAGCACATTTGTGTTGAATGTAATGGAGTCCAAGAACTTGGCTTGAGTTCTATTGTGGTTTTATTTTGTGCAATTACTCGATCAATTGAATTCATGTCTTTGTCTACCTTTGTGTATTTTACTCCTGGTATTAGCTCTTAAATAGAAGGAACTTTAACTAGATTTTCTCATCGAGCAAAATTTGTAGTTTAGTCAACAATATATAGGGTTAGAGGCTCTCGATTTGGAACTGTTAAAATAATTGATGTGCTCAGTTTACCATAGACAATATCACAATATTGTCACCCAACCATAGGCATCCAACCACCCCGAGCACCTTTAACCTTTGACATAATTATTCTTGAAATCCATACTAGAACCAATAGATAAACCCTAGCTTCTAACGAAAACAACAACTCAAGACAAGTAGGGGGCTCCTTCTCCAAGGGTAGCACACAAGAGAGAGTCTCCATATCTACAGAAAAAGTACCATACACAATTGCAACAACTGTGGCTGCACTATTCTCCCAAACTTGGTCCATACTTAACTAGTACATCACCAAGAATATCACCAAGAGTATCACCAAGAATATCACCAAGAATATCACTTGATAGCGCTAGAGAGAGACCAAGACCAATAGATGACCATATGCCCTTATTCCTCCTTGCAGCTGCAGTTGCAGTTGCGATTGTAGCTCGCCACAAGACTTGTGCTCTGACTAGGTGTACAAATGAGCTAAAACGTCCTCTATTTATATTAATATATCCAGTGAATTTTCTGGCTGGGCCGACCTGACTTTCTGGTAATTATATTTTCTGTTTATTTTTTTCTTGTGGATTCAACTAAGAACTTGTCTTTTTGGAAGATAGTATTCAAATATTATTTATTCTTCTAGGGTTTTCACACATCTATTTAGGGTTTCCCTTGCTTCTGGAATATTCCATTCTAGTCAAAAGGTAATTGTGGAGGTTAATACCTCCCAGAGCTACTGTAACATCAACACTCCCTCCTAGCTATGGAGGTATTACTAGTAATGGTCTTGAGCACACACAAACCATTATGTTGGTAGCATCATCATAGACACACATGCTATCTCATGATCATGCAGATCAAGTCACAAGCATCATCATCGCTATGAGTATCGTCTGATAACATCCTGGCATCAACATACATCATCGTTTTCATCATCTCTTGAGGCCATACTCTATAGCAGTAATCGGGCATGATGTTGAATAAGTCATGTGTTGAACTCAATGCACTCATCATAGTGTCTTGTATGAGTCACCCACTCAACAAAGTGATATAGGGACCATTCTTCTAATCTGGACATACGTCTTAGAAGAATAGTTTTCCCAACAGAAGCTGAAAGCCACACAATGGGATACAAGGACCATTCTTCTAATATGGAGCTACATCCTAGAAGAATGTCAGTCTTCCTAGAGGTTGAAATCCATGCCATGGGATATAGAGACCATTCCTATAGGAATGTGTAACACCATGTTTCCCCCAGTTTGTAAATATAACTATAATGGCCAAGAGACTTTGTCAAACTCAATATGTGTGAATGTTTGATTTGATGGACCTTTGTATAAAAGGTCAATGAATGTAAATTATGTTATTTACTAGAAAACATATAAGTTTTGCATGACTGCTGAAAGGGGGGTGTACTAAGAAATACACCGAATGCTATGAAAAGAGATGGTCAAGAGGACTAGGAATGGTTGTGTTAACTTTCACAAAAACTAGTACCTAAGTGGATTTAAACTACTCAGGACCAGAATAGTCCTTTGACCCAGAAATGAATTACAGTCAGGCTGGTATGTGGGAAGACCTCCTCAACAGTTAATGAGAGGATGGGGCAGAGCACCCATCTGTAAGGCTTCTAGACTTGACCACGAACTGGGAATTCAAGCCACACGCTGCCTTGCTGAGAAAGGCAAGAAAGTAAGGTGTGGTGGGAAGAGGAAGACCTACGAAGAGTACAAAGACGAGAAGCTAAGCTCTCGGGTTCAAGAAAGAACTAAGAGATAAGTATTCTGGTCATAGGAAATGGTTGAGAAGGTTATGATACAAGTTGATAAACGAGGATGGTCCTCCTTGCTTGGTATCGTGCAAACCATTGCCAAGATCCTACGGGAGGAGGAGAGTAACCTCCATCCCTATTATCGATGAGCTGAAAGAAAGGATTTTGTTGTAGAGCATCGTGGTCTAGCTCGAGGGTGGCTAGTGGTAAATCCATTAAGAGTGATTGAGCCTATGGTTGGGAGGAAACATGCACCCCTTTCAGGAGTCACTTCACGTTATCTGGTTCTGATAAGAATTTTCCTTGTTTTATGTATTGATCTAAAATAATGGATGAAAGCTTGGATTTATACATATGTGTATTTATAAATGACTTCTATGTGGAATGGTTATGATATGTGTATTCCTCCATCTCTTGTAAACTTACATTTCTGATTGATAGTCTGTATGTCCAGCTTATCTCCTAAGGTTTCCTGAGGACATAATCGTGTAAGACGACCGAGATAGGAGATATTGTGTCGACGTAAACTTGTCTATTTGAAGAGGATACCTCTTCCAGACCCCTTGTTGTGCGACTGGAATTATAGACCCATGTCCTTAACCATTTCATGGTAAATCTCAGGAAGGATAGTGAAGTTGAAGCCTTGAAAAGGGGAGGCCTCTTCGTTTGGAAGACGAGTGGATGAGATCCATTCAAGAGGACCCATATGACCAACACCCAGGAACCTTAGGCTAATCCTAAGGAAGCTATGTCCCCTTTGGCTTTGGAGCTCAAGAAGTCCGGGACTTCGGAGTATGAATGACCTTACCAGCCTTATATTGGCTGAAGGCAACCGGGAGACTCAGTTTCCCGTAAGGTTGACTGGCATTAGGTGGTTTCCCCAGGTGGTTAGTTAGACCTTCCTAACCAACTAGATTGGGATCTGAAACCCCAAAGGCCAGAGCCACGAAGAACTCAGAACCATAGATCGAGGGATCCTTCGGGTCCCTTCCCAACTGATCTAAAAATGAAGAAGACTTGTATTCTTGAAAATATTTGCAAGTTTTTATTCATGTGTTCAAATGCAAATGGATCAATTTTGCAAATGCAATTTTATAGAAATTACACATTCAAGATGAATATAAACAACAACAAATAACAGTGAACAGAAAACACATAACACAACAAATGATAAAGGAGTTCACCCCTCTCTTGGGCTACATCTCCTGGTCCAGCTTCCAATGGATCTTTTGTATTATTTGCTCAAAGTGCTCAAATATGTGCTTTACAATGCTCAAAATGCCAAATAGATGGCTCCAATGGCTTCAGAACATCCAAAAACCCCTAGCTGGGCTTTTTCAGCACCTTGTTTGGCCAAAAATTGAAGAAGATAGGCTTCCTAGAAGTTCCCCTTCAAACTTGCTGTCTCTGGATCGCCAAAATGCACCTCTTGCTCCTCAACCTGGCCCCCACGTGCATTTATGTGTTAAAACTCAGCATCGGGTGCAACTGCACAAATGGTGTGAACTGTAGGACGGTTACGCACTAGCTCTTAACAGTTAAGGCCGGCGGGCACATGGGCTACCACATGACCTCGCGCGCATATAAAAGGGGCCAAGTCCAAAATCAAATGATAGAGCGAAAAGTGTCGGCGCGGTTTCATAACCGTTGGTAACAAAACTCCCGCACAATACATTGACCACCGGTCATATGTGTATGGACCACCAGTTATATGTGTTATGGCCCACCGGTTATATGTGTTATGTCTTCATTTGAACCGTGCATGGGTAGTCACATATATATATACATATGGATGGGGGCTGGGGCTTAGCCCCAGCCTTGTCCGCGCCCATTCCAAAACACATTGCAATTCAAATGTAAACAAAACCATATAGTGGTAAGAACCACCACAGTGGTGCACTGGTTGGGCAGCTCTTCCCAAGGCCATACCCCTGCCTGGAGGTCGCGGGGTCGATTCTTGCCGACTACACAAGTTTTAACCAATGTTTAGGGGACACATGGAAACCATTGATTGGGCCACGTGTCGCCATCCCATTCGCCACAAACAAACCATGTGTCAAAGGCCGACTTTTCCACACAACTACCAACACACCTGCCATGTGTTGTATGTTCTGCCACATCAGCATCCGTACGGACTGTACAGTCAGCACAATTTTTTTTTTACCTGTTTGTCGATTTGAACAGAACGCGATATCTCTCTCATCCAATGTCCGTTTGAACCCAAATGAGTTGCATTGGGTTTGTGACGATGAGGCCTACGCTCCCCTTTGATTTGAAGCGATTCTAAGCACTTTGAATTTTGAGCAAAATTTGATCCCCTGGATCACACCTCCCCATTGGAAAGCTTTTGGACCTCCAAAAGACTATTCTCAGTCTATTTGAAGATGAGGTTAAAGTTCCCTCACCTTTCCAACCTCAATCCACTTGACTTTTCTTGGATTTGTGCCTTTAAGACCAACTCGAAGATACTCCACATTTCCTCGTTTTGAAGTTCTCATTCTCCTATCAAGGATTGTGTCTTCATGCAGTTCTGTAAGATATTCTGGGGAGAAATCATTTATAGAAGGAATCTGAACATGTTCTCCTTGATCATCAATCAAAGGAGGCTCATATAATTTCAAATTCTCAACATTAACAACTGCATACATTTGCATATAAGGAGGCAAATCTACACAGAAGGCATTGTTACCAATCTTGTCAAGAACTTTGAAAGGACCATATTGAATTGGTTTTAGTTTTTTACCTTCTCCTTTAAGCCTCTCCTTACTAATGTAAAGCCAAACTTCATCTCCAACTTGGAAACTATGATCAACACGATGCTTGTCATGTCTTGTCTTGTACTTGGCTTGACTCTTTTCCAACTGCTCTTGCACCATTTGATGTATCGACTGAATTTGTTCAATGAACTTT
>JASDQU010507115.1:66350-81584 GCA_032191745.1 Picea mariana
AGCAGCAGCGTTATCCCTGAGCCAGGGCTATGAATCCACAAGGATGGTTCCAGAGTGAACTTGGCTTCCCAAACCAGTCAGCTCTCAAGCACTCACAAGCTTCCCAACACTCACAGAAATCCAAGTACCCAGCTCTCTTCTACCCAGCTCGCACCACCCAAGAGAACGGAGCTCCACCTTTCTCATCCACGTAGTCCCTCAGGCAGTCCTTCTCCTTATTCGGGCCTCCAACGCAACTGGTCCAGAATATCAATGTTGGAACTCTTAGGACTCACAGTTGTGAGCCATGTTGGACACAAGCCACTGCATCTCAAACATGAAGGCCTCAAGGCACGACTGGATCAGACCAGCATCCACTACAACCAACTATCCTGTGGATAATTCTTTTGCAGTTCGGTCCCCCTTCCCAAGACCAATACGCAGGTGAGGATGGATGGAGGAGGTAAGTGCATGGGAGTGTGTGAGGGTAAGAATGAGGTAACACAAAGGTGACGGAGCAGACAATCCAATGACAAAACCCACAATTAGACCAGGGCAGGTTTAAGTATGTTCATGGGGAAATCAAGAACCTCCTGGCCTCCCCAAGAAGCTCACGTAACCGATCCCCCTCCCCCTTTAGGAGAAAAGGTAATTAACATAGGAATAAACATTTAGCCTCTCAAGCCCCCTCTCTTGTGGAATCATAGCCCCCTATAACTCTAGTCCTTGTCCGTCTAGCAACTAACGATGTATTTATTATTAATAATGATAAAATCATTACATGTCTTGGGCAAACTGGCCTTTTAATAATTGTTTGGGCACTCTGGCCTCTCAGCAGCGTAACAATACATTATTTAACATGGGGTTTCAAAACCTGGGGTATTATATGAACACTTTCCAACCAAGTTCCACTTGGCCATTCTACAATCCAACCAATGTGTTCTATTTGCAGCAGCTTCTCTTAGGCAATCATATCCAAACTTTACCTTTATGAAACATTGCAACACCTTTAAATGAGGTAGCTCACAACATCCTCGAATCAAATTAACCATAATCATTCCACATCCCTACTATTACTCCTAGATTTCCATTGGACTTCCAAATTTTGGAATAGTTCTCTTCACTTCATCTAGCAATTCCCTGTGAATCCATACTTTCCCACTCAAGACCATTCCCAATGGAAGACTGTTTTCATTCAATGGAAATTTTCAAGTTAAATAATATTCATTATTATATCCCTGATTTATATACATTGGTATCATGCTTCCACTATGAACTCTAATATCATAAGTGGATTTCTTGATCTGAGTAATTTTAGACAAGGTAGTTAATTCATAGCTAGAAAATCCTTCCCAGGCACTCATGTGCTTGGCACATAGAGATGATCCACACATCACCTCTTAAGATATTTTTTCTCTTTCACATCAAGCTTGTAGCTATCTACACATATCTACCTTCAAGGTTATGGAGTCTTACTTTTCCTTTCTATGCCCATTAATTACATTCTTCACCTGCTAGCTTCATGTCCTATGTGAGGATTCTTGTTGTTGTGCCTGCAATTCATTTAGACTTTGTAGAAGTTGATCAATGAGCTATGTATCTCTTTATGATTCTGTGATTCTAAAATACAATCCTAGGATTGAATTTATCTGATTATACCTCTAATTCGGCAAAGTGTGCAAGCAACCATTTTTGTTAGAATTATCCATATTATAGAAATTTTGTCAATTAATGTTGCAGGTCCTTTTTCTGCTCAATTCATGAAAAAATATATCATAAATCATAGTTCTCCCAATTATAATGATTCCAGGTTATTCTCCTTTGAGTAATGTTTCTAACAACTATATGCATTCCTAATTCTAATCTCTGAGCTAAAAGTTATGGCTTCCTGAAAAAATCCATTTTTACCCCATTTATGCATTTTCTCCATTGGTGCAATTTTATTGAAATGCCAAATTTTGTCAACTGCACAAGAAAATATGTCAGAAACTAGAGAAATTTTGTATGAGAAATAGATAAAAATAATGACATAGAATTCATAAAAACACTACTACATATTGAAAAAAAAATTACAAACTATTTCCGACAGTACAGACAAAATTGGTCGTGCTGTCTAAAAATACAAGATAAATATTTAAATTTTTTAATCATGCCCGCATTCGTCGAACTTGATATGGAAACCTCTAGATTCGTCCCAATACCGACGCTCGTTGTATATTCGTCTCAATACCGATGATATCTCTATATTCGTCTCACTACCGACGATATTAGGGCTAGTCAATGCTCTCTTCAAACAATCAACTACTATTTGACTAAGTCAAAATTGACATGGTCAATTGTCATCGGAATTCCGACAGACAAAAAATAATAAATATGTTGCATTTTAGAGATGTTGCGACATTTTGTCTATAACGACGATGGTTCAGAAAATTTATAAGGTGTTCTTGTCAAGTGAAAAACATATTTATTTTCATATGTCAATTGCATTAGAAAAATATAATCATCATTGTTTTTTTGTGGGGAAGAATGTCAGAAAATATTAGAGGTGGGAAAAAAAGTAAAGAGGGTGAAAAGGGTGACGATAATGTTATCTCCCTTGCAAAATATGTTGTATTGCACGTCCTGTAAGAATTTTAATAGGAATAGCTAAAATGCATTGTAGGAGATATGGACACATTGACGGGAGATTGAATGAATATTGTCCCGTGGTAATTAGATATATATTCATTATATGTCTTTATATTGATTGTATTTATAAAATTTTATATTGTTTTAATATTTGTTATACACACTAAGTTTGATTGATTGTTTGTAATTATAAAGTTGGAATTTCCCCCTAACTTTATGTAGAATGCACCAATTAGTAGTAGAAACGATGTTGTACAAGTTGAGGAACATGAAGCGAATAATGAAGATCAAGTTAATGATCCCATGGAAGAAGATGAAAATAATAACATAGTTCAAGATTATGGGAAAAATCAAATGATCCAAGACTTGTTCGCTCAGTCAGATGAGGATGGGGACAGTGATGGTATTTATGAAGAACCTCTAATATAAAAGGAAAATAAACGACTTTATAAAGGCTCAAGAGCAAATATTCTCTCTGCTACATTGTTGTTGGTGAACTTAAAGGTTATAAATCATTTTTCAAACACTTGTATGACACAGATCCTGAGGTATGTAATATGTTTCATCACATATACATAAAGGTTGATTTTTTTTCTCTTTTTTTTTTTTTTTAATTTTAATTAATGTTTAAAATAAGAATGCAATATTTATGATTAATATTCTTTATATTAACTAGTTATTTTTTATGTTGTAGATTGTTAGGTGATTTTTTGTTACCATCGTCAAATATTTTACCTCGCACATATCAAGATTTACATGCCATTATGAAATACATTGGAATGGAGTATCAAACTATAGATGCATGTGCTCATGATAATATTATATATTATGGACAGCATGCGTTGAAAACAGAATGTTCGCAATGTCATATCAGTAGATATCAAACCGATCAAGTAAAACAAAGGGTGCCTCAAAAGGTTCTTTATCATATTCACATAATTACACGTTTGCAATGATTGTTCAGGTGCGAAATCATAGCACACTTTATGGATTACCATGCACAGAAAAAAACTGGAGATGGTGTTCTTAGAATTCCTACATATGGTTATGAATTTAGGGAAATTGAGGGAAAATGGGAAGAATTTAAAGATGAATCTCACAATGTTAGGCTTCCATTGGCAATTGACGGTGTTAATACATTTGGAGAGCTTAGGTCTATTTACTCAGTGTTCAATCAACAATAAAATTCCTCCTTGGATGTCAATAAAGAGGGAGCACATAATGTTGGCAATGATTGTTCCGAGTATTTTCTTACATTAATTTTTTGAATGTAACATTTTACTTTGTTTCTTTTTTTGCAGAATATCTTTTATTTATTTATTTACTTATATAATATACATATCATGGTATAAATTGTGTGTAATTTCAAACAATTAGGTAAGTACCAAGTTAAATATATGAATGTGTATACCGAGCCTCTTATCGACGAGCTACTAAAGTTATGGGTCGACATCACTATGTATGACATCTGTAAGCCAATCGGGGAGAAGAAATTTCAATTCCGTGGAATACTTGTATGGACAATTCATGATGCCCTAGGACTAACACATTTTTGTGGTATGTAACATTTTGTTGCACTTTAATACTATATAATTATGTAAAGATAACATGCATGTTTTTTAAATAATCCCATCGTATAATTGACATTTATCCATCTGTTGTAGGTCTTCAAACGAAGGGTAAGTTTTCATGTCCAGTTTGTGGTCTTAAGATGAAGTATTGTCATTCAAAAAGTTTAGGAAATATGGTGTTTGATGAGTATAAGCACTTCCTCCCTAAGAACCATAGGTATTGTACTACTAAAAAAACATATTTTCAATTGGAAAGAAGAGACTAGATTAAAACCATGAGGAATGACACCTCATCAATGGAGGTTGGAATATAACAAAAATATTCAAGGTACACAATTTCTTTATGTATTGTCTGTGTAATATTGTTTTGAATTTTCATTTTAATTATTGAATTTATTTCACCGTATTTGATAATTATTGTTGTGATTTATTTTATGCTTCATCTGAAGGCCTCCATCATGAAGGTATTAATAATGGGCTTCCACGAGGAATGAAATGGTATCCCACTCAATTCATGAGGTTTCCCTACTATGAGGAGCTAAAAATAGCTCATTTGTTTGATAAAATTCATATCGGGAAGAATGTGACAGAAACGCTATGGTGAATCATAGATGGTAGGAGGGATAAAGAAAAAATTGTCAAAATTTGTATTTGCATTCAAGAATCCAATCATGCAATGCTAAGTGTGATTCGATCAAATAGTGATGGAGAAATAAATAACCTTCCATGGTTATTAACATAGAAACAAAGAAATGATGTAAACGTGGTCATTCAAAGAATTAAATTTCCCACATGATTTTCTTCAAACATAAATTATATTTTAACGAAGAAAGGTGAATTTGGCAGGGTAAAAACACATGATTGGCATACCTTCATTATGGAAATAATTTTGGTATACATATTTATATATTGGCCATATACATTTTTTAAGATTTTTATTTTTATTTGTCTACTTTGGAAACAAATAACGATTCATTTTTATTGTTATAGTATGTTCTACCTCTATCCCTCCCAAACGACTTTGACAAGAAAGTCAAACAAGTTATATATGATCTTGGAAACTATATGAGGTAAGTAGTTGTGATTTATATGAAAAATGTTTTTTCAATTTGTTGTTGTACTTAATGACATGGGTTTTACTTGTAATGTAATATATATTATGTTTTGTTGAAACATGTTATTTTCTTGCATCATGATCTGTAGATGGTTGTCATTGAAAGAAATCCATCAAGATGATATAAAGTATTGGAAGAGAGAAATTCATCGGCTAATGTTTTAAATGAAAATGTATCTACCTCCAACATTTTTCAATGCACAAGAACACCACCTCATACACCAAGTTGAGGAGATTGAAATGTGTGGACCTGTACACACAAGGTCAATGTGGATGGTGGAGAGGCACTTAAAATCATTGAAGGATTTGGTTAGACAACGAGCACGTCCAAAGGGTTCTATGGTGGAGGGATATATGGTATATCAATCCATGGTGTATATTAGTCAATATATTCCTAAATTAGCAACATCAGCTATGCATGCAGTGGATCGTATTTGGGATGTAAACATAAAAAAAAAATGAAGGAGAGAACATGTTGGGGAAAGGTAGAATGAAGAAAGTGAGAGGTAATTAAATTGTGGAGATTTATAATACATACAACTTTTTTGTTTTTTGTGTAATATATGATCATACTCCTTTATTATTTATTCTTTCATCAATTATTAATATTTACCATGGTTTTAACTAATTTTTAATATTGGTGAATTATGATTTTTGTATTCAGTTGTTCAAGATTGGGATGCTCTACATTTATACATTGCAAACAATCTTGATTGGATGAAGGTATGGATTGAAAAATGTAAACAATATCATGGTGATAGGTTATCATGGCGACAATTGTTTGAATTGGTTAGAGAAGCTTGTCGTAATGGATATGCCAATGTTACATAGAGGGAAATTGATTTAGCATATGTTTTGAAAGATGGACAAGCAAGCAAATTCACCCATTTTATTCAGTTAATTTATATTATATTAATGTGACTGGAGGTGTGTTTTTTTCATATACTTTCCAAGTTATATAGATATGTTTATTAATTAACAATGCATCTTTTACATGTCTGGCATATTGCAGTTGAAACACCACAAGGCTATATGGTGCAATGGTCGTAAATTTCGCATCAAACAGTTGGATGAAACCAGGAAAACTTCTGATAGTGGGATAACTGCAATATTCCAGGTCACTAATGTTTCCTCTAGGAGTGACAAACATCCACGAGAATATGAAAATATATATTATGGGTATTTGGATGATATACTTGAGTGTGACTTTAATTCCTTCAAAACAATTATGTTCGACGTCAAATGGTATAGGTTACAAATGCATGAATGTGATGAGGAAATAAATGTTATTCAACATGCCAACGGATTTCTAATGATTAAAACAACTATGTTTGAAAGAGAACATGATCATTATGTTTTTCCAAGCCAATGTGAACATGTATTTTACTCAAAGGTTCCAGGTGAGAGGGATAGGTCATTTGTTGTTAGATATGATCCAAGAGTAAGTCCAGTAAAGTATACTATAGAGGAAGAAGATGGTATTGAATAAGAAGATGGTGCACCAAAGACAAATCAAGAACATTGGTTGTCAGACAGAGAAGACAAAGAAGATGAACCATGTGTAGGAGACAATGCAGTTCTTGATGTCGATGGAGATATGGTCGAAAATGACATTGATGACGATCATGATATCGTCAATCCTTTCAACACCATTTATGAACCGGATGATGATATAGATGTCAAGTTGGATGAAGAAGAAGATGCATAAGAAGGATGATACATATGTTGAGTTGGATGAGGTATGTAAGTATATATTTTAATTTGTATGAAATATTCTCTTTAAACAATTTACTTATGTGGGTTAATTACATGTTTTTAAGTTTTATGCCATTTTTTATATCCTATGCTACATGTTGTTTATTATGTCAAACATTAAAATAGTGGCCATAGCGTACGTGCTAAACTAAAATTATCATTTACAAACTCATAATTTCATTTACATTAATTAATTTTTGTTTTGGTAGTTTTGATGCATGATTACTATGTTGCTTTCGTTTATTTTCTATTTTATAGATTGGGTACTAGGGAATTGAGAGTGATGTTAGGGGGATGGGAGGGGCCATATGAGCTTCCATATTCAAGTGGTTGGCCTTGTTTAGTAGAGAATAAATTATTCTCGAAACCAAGAGAATTGCATTCATCTTTATACCATCATCGTAAATGTCATCATCGTTGTCATAGTATTGCAAAAATAATGTGGGGAAGTGCGTATCGAACAAATTTTAAAGGAAACAACTAGAAGACATTGTAATAGGGCTAGACATGGGAAATAGTGTCCTGTGAATGGGGCCAACGTTGAATTTTTTTCAAATTGTTTATGTATGCACTGAAATTTGACATGAATAGACGGTTTGCATTCCTTGACTATATGGGAGGGTTTCCAAACTCAAAGATCACTCACACACCCACTCTATATATCGACTGATCTCGTCTTCATTTCGTTTGAACTTTCTTGGATTAATGTGATGCATGAAACTCCCAACATACCCACTGTCATGGTCATGCTCTTTATATTAATTGTATGTGTCATTCAAAACCAAAATCATGCCAATTAGGTCCATGATTTTAGTTGTAGCAAGAAGAAAGCGGTAGATGAGATTTCATATTTAAATAACGATTTCATACTAATATTCTTTATGGAGCAAAAAAGTACTTAGATGAGAGCAAAAAAAAAGACAAGAAATAACTGATATTGAAGCTTGTGCTATTAATCAAGTACTTATTTATCGACATTATTGCATGCCCTTGTAGTACTAGATGCGGGGGCATCCATATCGAACGAATTTTAAAGGAAACAACTAAAAGACATTGTACTAGGGTTAGACATGATGGGAAACAATGACTTATGAATGGGGTCAACATTGAATTTTTTTCAAACTATTTTTGTATGCACTGAAATTTGACATGGATAGATTGTTTGCATGCCTTGACAATATGGGAGGGTTTCTAGACTCAAATATCACTCACACACCCACTCTATATATTTGATATCATCCTTGTTTCATTTGAACTTTCTCAGATTAATGTGATGCATGGAACTCCCAACATACCCATCGTCATGGTTGTGCTCTTTATATTCATCATCTGTGTCATTCAAAACCAACATCATGCCAATTAGGCCCATATTTTTTGTCATGGAAAGAAGAAGCCAGTAGATGAGATTTTGTATTTAAATAATGATTTCAAACAAGAAGTTGTTATAGAAAGATTTGCCTCACCCTATGCAATCTTGCCCAGAGGGCCTTTTTCCATTTCCCTATGCAGACTTTTCATCCTTTTTTGTAAATCCCAGAGCTAAAAACACATTTTTTCCACATATATGCACCTTTCCTACTATACAACATACGTATACGCAGGTTGCACCACTACAACCCGTGTACATCGGGAAATGTGCTCAGAAATGAAAAATGGTGTCGAGTTTCCATGTCACGATGGAAGATCAATGATCCTTGTCCTTCCATATACTGGAAACGTTCTGACTCGGCCCTTCAATTCCATTTGAAGGCTATAAATGGGCCATTTCCGAGCTATGGAAAAGAGGAAAAAGAATTCAACTTTGAGAGCAAAGTTACTCTGGAGAAATTATTCACTTCACATTGAGTCTGTATCCCTTTATCCTTTAAGTCTGAACACAGTGTTCAGCCCCCAAGATCTTCCCTTATTGATTGAGAACTTCATTGTCTCTCTTCTATGAGCTTTCCTTTGGTGGAGGATTGAAGTTGTGGAGGCCCAGCTAGAAGGAACTTATTTTCTCAGTTCTGAACCGTGTCGACACAGAAGTTTGTAACTTATTCACTTATGTTGATCATATCTTAATAGAAATATACTTTTCTCGTCCAATTGATATCTTGAAAATATTTGAATTATTATTCCATGGGTGTATTTTTTATGTATGTTAATGGATTATTCTATTGAAATTGCTAACATCATACATTATCACCATATGCTTGCTTTGCTTGGTTGTTGAGGACTAGTTGCAGGTATATTGCTTTGGGTCAAGTGCTCAATGATGTACTTCATCGAACGTCTGGATGAGGTAGGCCTTTTATCTTGTCTTGCTAGCATATTTGAGAATAGAGTTGGTTTCTGCAGTGATTTTCGTCTGTTGTGGTTTTCCCCTAGCCATAGAGAGATTTTCCTCGTAATAGAATTGGCGACCATACTGAGGATTGAATCTTTTTTCTTGGGGTTTGGAGTGTTTTTCTCCTTATATTTTTTTCGTTCATATTGTGTTTCTTGTCATATCATTGCTTGACAACCATGTATGTAGAGTCAGTTCATATTGTAGTGAGCAACTAGTTCTTCTAGCTGGTTCCCCATCACTCCACTTCTAGGTTTTTATAATGTATTTCGGCCATCACAGATACTCCTTTGACCTAACACATTAGGGGGCATTTGTTATAGCAAGATTTGTCTCACCCATGCAATCTTGCACAGAGGGCCTTTTTCCATTTCCCTATGCAGACTTTTCATCCCTTTTTGTAAATCCCAGATCTAAAAATGCATTGTTTCCACCTATACACACCTTGCCTACTATAAAGCATGCATATATGCAAGTTGCACCACTATAGCCCGCGTACATCGAGAAATGTGCCCAGAAATGAAAAATGGTTTCGGTTTTCCATGTCACAATAGGAGATCAATTATCCTTGGCCTTCCATATACTGGAAGCGCTCCGACTTGGCCCTTCAGCTCCATTTGAAGGCTATAAATGGGCCAATTCCGAGCTATGGAAAAGAGGAGAAAGAATTCAAATTTGAGAGCAAAGTTACTCTGGAGGAATTATTCACTTCACATTTATTCTACATCCATTTATCCTTTAAGTCTAGACATAGTGTTCAGCCCCCAAGCTCTTGCCTTATTGATTGAGAACTTCATTGTCTCTCTTCTAAGAGCTTGTCTTTGGTGGAGGATTGTAGTGGTGGAGGCCTAGCTGGAAGGAACTTATTTTCTCGGTTCTGAACCATGCCGACACAGAAATCTGTAACTTATTCACTTATACTGATCATATCTTAATAGAAATACTCTTTTCTCGTCCAATTGATATCTTGAAAATATTTGAATTATTATTCCATGGGTGTATTTTTTATGTATGTTAATGGATTATGCTATTGAATGTGTTAATATCATACATTATCACCATATGATTTATTTTATTGGTTTTTGAGGACTAATTGCAGGTATATTTCTTTGGGTCAAATGCTCGACGGTGGAATTCATCGAACGTCTGGACGAGGTAGGCCTTTTATCTTGTCTTGCTAGCATATTTGTTTATATAACATACTTGAGAATAGAGTTGATTTCTGCAATCATTTCCATATGTTGTGGTTTGCCCCTAGCCATAGAGAGATTTTCCTCGTCACATAAGTAACTAATATTGAAACTTGTGCGATTAATCAAGTACTTATTTATCGATGTTATTGCATGCCCTTGCAGTACTAGATGCGGGGACATGCATATGGGTGTTGCGTAAGTAACAATTTTTTTTTCTTTAATCCTATAGCAATATAGCAAGGTAAACTAGATGTAAATCAAATAAAGTATAAAATCCTACAAGTACATAAGATAATTAGGGCATGCCAAGATCCCATAATGCATATAACAACTTCAGAATTTAGTCAACATAACAAGTAGTACACAATTAAAACATGATAACAAATACATGTATTCCTTATCTTATTGAATTCCAAGAACTGATCCAACAATTCTCTAGAATCCCATGATCCAATCGTTAGTCAATAGGGGGATATCACACTGAAGGTTTTATTTTCCACTCAAATTATGCTTTACATGACTAGGATGCATGACTGTCATAAAGAATATGCCTTTTATCACAAAGTTTGGTACTAAAATCTCTTTCTCTCCTTGTTTCATCATGGTTGACTTACGACACTTCTATACATGTAGTCCCCAATAATCATCCTTGACATATCCTCTATGATTTCAATAGATTTAGAAAGGACATTATTTTTCTTCGATGCACTATGTCTATGCTTATGTAATTTGGAGTTAGTCTTCTATTACATAGTACCATTAAATAACTTCTTTGTTGTGCAATATTTTACAATGACCTTCTTCTTTTGACTAAAATTAGTGCCAAAAATATTTTTACACTTCCACCAATTATTAATATCATGTGCTAACTTAGCCTTTTGAAAGGCATCTTCAAGAGTGTAGATTTCAAGCATCTCAAACTCCTTCTAAAATGGCACAATTAACCTAACATTGAACTATTGTTTATCACTTTGAGTTAAATAGTATAATTGTTGAACTCTTACATACAATCATTTAATTTTTGTTTATATTTTTGTCATGGGTGATACCAATATTGTTGTTCTTTCCAATAGTTGACATTATAAAATTTATCCTCGATAGAGGCTTTGAAACCATCCCATGTAATTGCTTGGGTAGCATTTGTTGTCTATCAAAGGCAATATAAATTCTCCCACTATAGAAAACCTTCTTTCTGCATTGGAAACTCTAAGGAAGAAATATTCTCTTAATCTAAGTATCATTGACGTTCTTCACAATAATAATCAAGCTACCTCAACTAGTCATCAAGTCACAAAACACCCATTTAGTTGTCACCTATATAAGGTGATAGTGGGTAGGTATTCCCATAGTTCTCACCATCTTGAGGATTGGGTCGAGATTTTACCAACCTACAATCCGTGTGATAACAATTCCCTTACCATGGATGATGTAAAGATGCCAATGTTTGAGTGTTGGAACCAAGGCATAGAACGATTTATCATATGTGTTGTAGTTAGGTTTTGCAATCAAATTGTTCCAAACTAATATGCAATAATGTCCCCTCTTTCTATCGAAACAACGCCTATGGAATAATATGAGGCATTATTTTCCTCAAAGGGATGATGCAAATCAAGAAAAACAAGAAGTAAAGATGAAAAAGGATGAACAAAGGGCATCCTTGAATTGTTGAAATTCCTTAGTTATTGCAACATTCCATGATTAATGCTTATGATTGGAGAGTTGATGAAGTGATTGAGAATTGTGAGAGAAATGCCAAAGACATATATATCTTTGTTGTAGGGTATACATATAACAATTTAACAAAGCCTACATACAACAAATATGCAATCATGCTTACTAAGAGTAGTGGGAAAATCACTAATAAGGTTTAGGGATATGGATTCTCAAGGACATGAGGAAACTAGAAGTGATTGGTAGAATCCAATCTTTCTATTAGAAGGTTTAGATTGATTGCATAAGGCACATCTTCTAATAAATATTCAACGTGCTTCTTCATATAAGGCCAATAAAAATATTTCTCTAAACATTGCAAAGTATTCAAAATGCCAAAACAATCACCATAATAAGACGAGTGTCAATCATGGATGACTATGAGGTGTGTTGAATCATATGTAACATGAATCTTATTTAATTTGTACAATGTACCATCTCTTAATACATAATTAAGAAAAAGAGTTTGATTTAACATTATAAGTTGTTGTAAAAAGGTGAAAATTGACTCAAAGTATGGATTTGAATCATAAAGACTTCCATTCTTCATAGATGAATCTGGTATTGAGAATAGTAAAACCTTGGAAGGAGGGATATTCAACATATCAACAACTTTATTAGTAGTCCCCATTTTGTACTTAATAATGGGATAAAAATTTTAAACATAAGATTCCCATTTAAGATGCCTTTGTAATCTTAGATTGAAAGTTCATAAACATAAGGGGTTGATGCTTAGTGTGAAGGATTGTTTCCTTACCAACAATGCAATGTCATGGTTGCTTGAGTTCTTGAACCAAGGTGTAGATATCTTTATCATATGTATTGTAATTATGTTTTTTTGTTGAAAGTGTTTCTAGTAATATGCAATTAAGTGGCCTGCTTGCTTAATAAAAACACCTATGGAATAAGCATCAATGTGTATCTCAAAGGGTTGTTGGAAATCAAGAAGAGCAAGAATTGAAGAATTTGTGCCGTTCGATTGTTGTGATATGAGGAGTCTTATACTCTAGGCTTGGAATTGAAGATATCTATGTTTATCAATGGAATAATTGAACTATTATGATAGGAACAATGCTTTCCTTTATCCACAAATTAAGAGGCTAGAGCCTAGGCCTTTATGTTGTGTAATAGGGTTGACAAAGCCTTGGAGGTGTAAGGGTTTGAGGAAAAAGTACTAGTATTTCTAGAACTCTTTTTCATAAATTTATTTCCAATATTGGTCACAACAACAATGGTTGTTATATTCTTTGGCCGAAGCATTTACCTCAAACACAACTAGTTCAGTTCTAATACTAGGAAATAAGCTAGAAAGAAACTTGATTTTGATGAACTCTTTTGAATCCAAAATCCCTAGTTTGATATGAAGTTGTTGAAGAACTCAATGTATTATTGGACTAAATGGCTTGGAATTTTTCTTAGCTAAAGCTATCACACCAATGTATTCACCGAATACCCAAGAGGGTAGAACCTTGTTTCTACATCATATTTGAGATCATCCCACTGAGTGGTCTGCCTCTCTTCAATATCCAATAAATTTAGGTGATTATGCCACCAATCTAAGTTTGTTTCTTACCCACAGAACTTAATAGTTTGAATATTAAATACCTCAATAGTCTCATCTCATATCGCGAAGTATATCTCTAAATTTTGTCAAGCATAATAATTATCTAGAATAAGTAATGTTGGTCGAGTCATTGCACAAAGTGTTTTGTAAGCAAAGCTTGTCGGAAATGATACATGATCAACGATGATATTTGTATGATTTGAAAGCTCATTCAACATAAGTTGAAAGCATTCCATGGTGGAATGCAAATATACTCATCCAAAACAAAGAAAAACGTCCAATTGACCATGAATGTGCATTTGAGAAAAAAGTGGTTTACAAAGATGAATTGATTATGGTAATATCCATGAAATTGTTCTTGCATGGTTATATATTTCAATGCTTGAGAATCATTGGGAATCCATGGGTCCAATGTGTCTATAACTTGAGGATGAATTCCACTCACATAATGGAAAATGAAATGATATCGAGGGCCAAATAATTTGGCATCATAAGCCACCCACTCTCTAAGTCTATGAGGACTCAAGTCACCAATTTAAAATGAGGAACCATAACATAGATCATTATAGGGGGGTGTTGGCTAAAAACATAGGGATTGTAGGAAATTTCTTCATCCTTAAAAGAAATGATCCTCTTTGGTTTCCTAAACTCATTTCCATCAAGTGCATGATGAATGTGCTCTCGACCATTTCCATCAATGGCAACACTTCGAGGAAATGTGCTTTATCTTTTAACATATGTGTCTCCCTAACAAAACTCCCCACCTGAAAATGTCTTCCACATGGATCAACCCTCTGAAAGGTGTCTTATGGCCAAAAGCAGGGGCAATTCCCCATCTTCACCCCATGGAACAAGTAAAATAACCTTAAAAGTAGTGGTATTTCACTTTTGCCGAAAATGACGCCCACTTATTCTATACCTCTGAAGTCATTTCACAAATTCAGAAGAAAGTCAAGCTTAAGAAGGTCTTCTTTACCCGTTGATTCTGTCAATCTTGTTCTATTGGTTGTGGTTTCTCTAGATAGTAATTATGGACAATGGGAATCTCGTTAATCCATTCATGTGTGTCACTAATTAGATGATGATTCATATGGATACCTTAAGAGAGTCATAGTTACTCCTATCGTTTACCTGCGCTTGGTTGAATTTCTTCAATTTGACATGCAGAGTACTAGGCAGAAATCATAGTGGATCAACATTTGCAGGGATCATTGCAATGCTTTGTTTTAATTGAACAGTCAGATTCCTCTTTCCTGTACCAGTTTTGAAAAAACATTAAAAATATTCATTATATTAATTATATTAATATTTTATAATATAATATATATTATATATATGTCCCTAAGGTGTAGGATAGTCGGTGACAAAGTGTACTGTTAAGGCACTCTGTGATG
>JASDQU010507116.1:0-11888 GCA_032191745.1 Picea mariana
AATATTTCAACAAGGACTGCTCCCATGGCATACCTGCTTACATATATCTCCACTTCAAAGGTCTTCTGCAAGTTTGGTAGCACGAGCACTAGTGCTCGAATTTTATTTATTTTCATCTCATCAAAGGCCTTTTGTTGATTCTCCCCCCACTGGAAGCTATAAAAATTTTCAAGTACTATGTTTCCCCAACAAAGATCCTAACTTATGTTCAATTTGTAGGAACTGAACATTTCATGATGGCCTCCATCTTGGCAAGATCTATCTTCATCTCTCCTCCACCAATCACATACCCTAGATACACTAAATACTGCTAAGAAAACTCACATTTCTTGGTATTGGCCAGCAACTAGTGCTTCTTCAAGGTCTCTCACACCTACATAAGATGTGAAACTTGCTCCTCCCAAGTAGCACTATAAACCAATATATTATCCAAATAGACAACAACAAATGAATCTAGATAAGTGTGTAAAAAATCATTCATTAGTCTCATAAATGTAACTCATGTGTTGTATAAATTGAATGGAATAACCAACCACTCATACAAACTTTTCTTTGTCTTGAAGAAAACATTCCAGGTATTTTCTAATTTGACTCGTACCTAGTGATATCCTCATTTCAAATCCAACTTAGTGAGTACTTGTCATGTTGTATCTAGTCCAACAGATCATCGATCCTAGGTAGAGGATACCAATTCTTTAGTGTAATCTTGTTCAATGCACTGTAATTGATACACATTCTCCAAGTCCCATCCTTCTTGGGAACAATTATGATGGGTGACCCACAAGGTGAGATACTTGGTTGAATCACACCCTACTCCAACAACTGTTGCAACTGCCTCTTTGCCTCATTTGCTTCTAGAACGAACTGTCTATACAACCCAATATTCAATAAGGGGGAGTATGAAAATAATTGGATTTCATGCTCCACTTCCCTCTTAGGTGGTATCGCTTTAGGTTCCCAAAACACTCCCTTGTATTCCTTTAGAAACTCCTCCAGTTCATGTTTATATTCCTTAATACACTAGGGATGTCTTTACTTTTAACAACTCTTCACCAAACTGATTTTCCCTTAGGAAAAGTAAAACATATTTCTTACTAGAACTAATCAACTTCTTGGCTTGGTTAGTACTTACCAGTGATATCTTTGACCCGCCTTTATGCGTGTTGATAATGTAGGACTTTCCATCCCCAATTAGTCGGTACTGGTTGTCTCTCTGTATGAATATTCCATCCCTCATATACATGTATGGGTTTCTAAACATTAATCCACATACGTCAAGGGGTACTACATCCAATTCCACTTCATCTATAAAATCAACACTTACTAAAATTTAGTCTTGAACTGCTTTGTTACCTTGATCTTTGCATCCTTGTTTACCCAACCGAATGGATAGGGGATAGGATGATCATTAACCTCCAATCCAAGATTGTCGACAAGATCCACTACTATGAGAATATCTTATATTGAAGTTATGAAGCATATTTGAATAAAGCATCTATCTTGGTCTTCTTGACCTGAATCTTGATGTGGAAGAGTTTGGTCATCTCCTTCTCTTCCTTGTGATGAAGGCTACTTAGATTCACCTCCTTCTGCATTAATGTGAATATAATATTATCATCTGCATCTAATCTACTTTCAAACTGATTACTTGAATCATTGGCTAGAATATTCATTTTCTCTGCTTCCTTCTTATGGTTCTTTGGGTTCAACTCTGGATAGAGTTTCCGACACTTTTCTTCAGTGTAACCATCAATATTGAAATTTTTGCTAGGATCCTTGCACTTATATGCATTGGTTTTCATCTTATTGTCCTTTCCCCCTTTCTACTTATTCTTCCCCTCATTGGAAGCTTCCTAGTGCTATTTCTTCTTGGAGCCACTTGGTTTCCCTTTCTTGTGTCCTATGTTTTCCAAATATTGTTCTTGTACACATTCCTCATCCACTATATTTGGCTTGAAAAGCATCACTTTGTTTCATAGATGACTATGTATACCTCCCATATAATTGAAGAGTACATATGGTTTCTTGGGAGAGGTACCCAGCATGATGGCCATTTTCCTGAACTCGATGGTGTACTCATGTACACTCTGCCTTTGTCTTTTTTTGAAGTAATGCTAACAGATCCATTGGTCCTCTACATACCCAATAGGATAGAACTAGGACTTAATGAGGGTTTTGAAATCCTTCCACTTAGTTATTGATAGATCACCCACCAGCTTGAGTGTTTCCATGTGAATTTCACACTAAGTAAAAACATGGCCCTCTTGATATAGATTATATTAAGAATGAAATGAGATATAAACAAAACGATAGAAGAGAACACAAAATATAGTGAAACCCAACTTCTATTAATGAATAAAAATAGAAGAATATTATAGACACAAATTGGATAGAATAGTGGTAGCTTAACTCTAAAGAGAATGAGATGTTGGTTATGCTTCATTCAAAACAAGATTTACAACACACTCCATTGCATGCTCAAAGGACCTCCTTCACCTATATTATATATGAGATGGTGAGAGGAGAATAATTACAATGATGCATGTGGGATAAATTGGTCTAAGTTTACAAAATACAAATGACATGTAGAAAACTAGGACTTCCTAAGAGGTAACACATCCCAATACTACTCTAGCCCAAGTACTCTTAACTATAGAGTTTTCATGGGATCTGATGTATTAATGTTGTAGGCATGTACATAAGACCACTAGGAAATGATTACATGAATAATGAAATTAACAAGTGGAGATGGAATTACATTACATTCCCCATCAAAAGGGTTAATCTCATGGTTTAGAAAAAACATAGGCTCGAAAATGTTGATTCAATGGAAAAGGTGGATGGCTTGTGAGATCCACCTAGATCAGTCCTCCCCCCTTAGGAATAAATGTTCCCCATTGCTTAAAGTTCCCTTGGGAGATGGGGAAACTTTTGTTGAATCTGAAGCTTAGTGAGTTTCTTTCCTTGCTGAAGTACATGTCCTTCTTGTACTTGGCATTATCGTGTTGAAGCATTTCATGAACATGTTGTTGGAGGCGTTGGATCCATTAAAAAAATCTAGTTGCATAATCTCCCTTTGTCTGAGTGTGGGAGGACTCTGTCGGTGAAGATGCAACATGAAGAGTTGTAACAATGGGGGATAATCACTGGAACCCCAAGCACACCTGAAATGGGTCGTGGCCAATAGAGCTATGAAGGGATATATTATAGTTATGTTGAACATATGGAAGAATATCATTCTCTGAAAGGGAAAATCTATAGATTCGACCATTTGGTAAGGGAGCACCAAGAACCAAGTCAATGGAATGCTTGAATTGACAGTGAAAAGGCACTTCCATAGGTAAAAATATATCTTTGTGCTCCTCTACAATTTTTTCAACCTACTTCTATTGTATGGAAAGGTCTTGGGTTGAGGTCATGGTGGCCATAGTGGCCTTGTGTTCACCTTCTGACCGACTCATGAAGAGGTAAAACTTTGTCGTCTAAGAGATTACTTTGTGGCATTGTTTTTCCAATATCAATGAAATGGTAGTAGTCATAACTACCTCTGATATCATTTAGAGCTGACCCCCCATAGTAACAATGACACCACAATGTCGAGACTCATGAACAACATGACATTTCCACATATATGGTTGTTTGAAAATAACATCAAAAACTTCAAGTGGGGAAACATCACACAATGCCTCATATTTGAAGGGATTTATGCCATAGGACAAGTGACAATGTTGGCTGATGTGAAGGTCTCATCCCTGGATAACCCAACCAATGGTGTATGGTTGGTGGTGTGGCATCATCCACAAATTCAATCTCTTGATAACCTCATCCAATATTAGGTTCTTTTGGCTCCCGCTATCAACAATGAAAAGTAGTGGGGTCCCCTTCACCCACATATGTGAATGGAATATGTGCCCCCCCTCCTCAAGCTCCTCCTACTCATTTGGTTGGATCTTTATAGTTGTGATGGTAGCACTAGATTCCACATCAATGATTTTGTTTCCTTTATGTTGCTTCAAATCATAGTATGAGTTGGGGTATGAGTCATCTTTATTTAATATTATCCAAGAATGATAATTTTGAGTGGCATTCATCAGTGTTGTGCCAGGGGATTTTGTGGAACTCGCACCATTTTCCAATGTCCTTCATATTCTCATTACCCTTCTTTTTTTTCATCTTGGATTGGTTGTATTGAGGTTGGAATTCCATGCTCTATCCCTTGTTCTGTGAGTTAGTCCACCTTTTCCATGCTTCTATTATTGTATATTTGTGGATCCAAACTACCACTTATTCCACTGCTTAAATTTTTGTTTGATTTTGATAGCATATCGATAAGAGACTCATAGTGAGGAGATGTCCAAGAAATACATCTATTCTTGGATGTATCTATGTAATCCAATACGGTACTTCAAAACCAGGTGTCTTTCTAAATATTGAATACCTAGGTCTTTGGCATTGTCTGGTCTCTCTTGATGCAGATTCATCCATCTCATATATTGGTCATCATAGCTTCCAATAGGGTAGAAATCCTCCTTTAGGGCATCCACAAATTCCACCTAAGTGGGTTCTCTCTCGAATGGTGTAGATTCATACATGGCATGCCTCTCCTAGTAACATTCCCACCAAAAGGGGAAGGGATTTAAGGAGCGCGAAGGCGATCGTTTTTCCATCGATTTTTTTTTGGATAGAGTAATAACCTTCTAGTATATTCAACCATTTCTCTACATCATCTGCATATATCTAGCCTTCAAATAAGAGAATGTCAAAATTAACATGTACACTAATAAAGGGTGTCACACCTCCGAAATGGCTACTTGTTGAAGATGCGTCGACTGCCATCAATAGTCATCAAAGGATATGAGAGAAGTTGTCCATCATTTTGTTCCTCTATCACATGAGGGCTTCCTCAAGAAACGTCTTGAAAGGATATTTTCCTCCATCATCTCTCTTTTCTTCTGCCATGGGGGATCTCTTGGGCTAGCAAGAGAATTCATCCCCAAGTGAAACCTTCTCAAGAACAAAATATCTATACCCTGACCACGTCGGAGACATGCACCGAGAAATAACAAGGATAATATTTTTTTGATACCATTGATCCAAATTGTATTGAGAACGAGATGAGATACAAACAAAATGATAGTAGAGAGCACAAAAATATAGTGAAACCCAACCTCTATTAATGAATAAAAATAACATAGCACTATAGACACAAAATGGCTATAATGGTGGTAGCTTATCTCTAAAGAGAAAGGGATATTAGTTATGCTTCATTCACAAGAAGATTTATATCACACTCCATTGCATGCTGAAATGACCTCCTTCACCTTGATTATATATGTGAGAGTGAGAGGAGAATAATTCCCATGATGCATGTGGCATAAATTGGTCCACATTTACAAAATTCCATAAGAATGTAAAACACTAGGACTTCCCGAGAGGTCACCCATCCTAGTACTACTCTATCCCAAGTGTGCTTAGCTACAAAGTTATGATGGGATTCAATGCACTAACATTGTAGGAATGTACATAATACCACTAGGAAATCATTGCATGATGGATGTAATTAATAAATGGAGATGGAATTACATTACATTCCCCATCAAAAGGGCGAATATCATGGTTTATCAAAACCACAGGCTCAAAAATGTTGATTGAGTGGAAAATTTCGATGCATGTCGAGATCCACCTAGATCACCTCTAACTTGATTTTGGAAAATGATATGTTTTGCTCCTTGATGGCCCTAAGAATATCAACAATAATATTGTTGTATCCTTGGATTCTTACTTTACTTTGTCAACCCCGAGTTCGCACAAACTTAATAGATGTTTTGCAATGTATATGTAGTGTGCATTAACAAAAGTATAAGTCTGAGACTGATCAAAGGTTGGAAGTAGTGCAAGGGATTGAAATTTAAAAGAAAATTGTAAACTATTTCTTTGAAGGAAAACACACCAACTTGAAAGGACAATTAATCTAAATTTCATAGAAGTAACTTATTCTAATGGAAATAAAGAATACTAAATCATAAACAGAAAACTAAAAGCATAATATGAATTCGATCTAATTTATGACAAAAAAATGTAATTGAATAAAAGATAAACTAATGCATGAATAGAGAAAGCTAATTTGTCTAACTCCATGATTAATAGCAAGCCTATGTCTTTTTATTGTTTATTGATGTTTTCATGAAAATAAGATTAAGATGAAATTAAATCTAGAACTAAAACAGCCCCACAAGAATTTTCTACATGAATTGTACATTTTCTATAGGAACTGTGCAATTTCTACATGAAACTCCTACAGGAAGCAAAAATAAGGCCTAAAAAGGTAGTTTAAGTCTTTAGAAGCATCCAAAAATCTAGAATATAATAAAATGAAGTGGATATGAGGTTATTGGCCTTGGGAGGAACCTAAGAGTACTCCAAAAAGCTATTGAACATTTCTATAGGATGTCTTCTATAACTAACCATTCAATGATAACCTTGATAGAAAGTAGGATTAATCATGCAAAACTATATTAAGCTTCAAAAGAGAATGAAATGTTATCTAATCACTAATTAACATGCATGAAAACTATATAAATTGCAATAGGGTCCTTGATCCCTTTTGATTGGGCCCTACCCAAGTAACATAAGGAGCCTTAAGAGAACTAGATAATAAACCGAAGGCAAAACCATCTTTATTTTATTAACAATAGAAATACACCAAGAGAAAAAAGGCTCTAAATATTCAACAAAAGTCTCAATACAATACCCTCCAAAATTATGTCTCCCTCTCTCCTAGGCTAGAGGTCTAAATATAGGCTTGAGAGTTCGACCTCCCTTGCTTAGATTGAGGAGAGAAGCAGGTAAATGATGGATATCATCCAATTACATATGTATCTCAAAGTGTTGTTGATTAAGAGTGGGAATTAATGCACAAGGAGCGCTCTAGAGGTCGGTGGGGACAATGTCCCTTGATTCTTGTCTGGCAGCACTCTGAGGAAGAAAAAATACCATGTTTTTAGGGGTTTTCTGCCCTTAACTCTTGAATTTCGACCTGTTTGGTGCTACATACATATTTTGGCATAGATATTATGTGCAAAAGACATATTGTTACACCTCAAAATTACTCACTTCAATAGTGTCGCAAGTGTCATCATTACAAGTGTTGTAAGTGTCGCATCTTGTCCGCAAGTGTCACATCTTGACTATGAGTGTTGCAAGTGTCACAAACATCATACTTCCATCTTGCCTATGTTGTTCCTCTAACGACATGATAAAGACACTTAAGATGTCTCAAAGACTAGTTTTGAAGAAGAGAGATTACTTGATAGGGAATAAAAACCTTTTTCCACTGAAAGAACCACTAAAAAATGGATTTTGGAGAGGAGTGCTCCCCTACCCACTGTCAGGGAGTGCTGACACTCCCTGAGCCTCTTTGGGGGAGTGTTTAAGCACCCTGTGCACCCTTTTGGGGGAGCACTACCCTTTTCTAAGAAAGTTTTGGGTTTGTTGAGACAAATCAGGGAAGAATCCCTCAATTCCTGAAGGTGATTGGATTCAAATAGATGGTCAAGGCATGATCTTAGGGAAGATACACAATTGAAGGAGAGGAATCCTCAACTTATCCCAAATATCTCTCAAATGGTTAGGACTCTCCAAACCTATATAAGGAGGCCTCCTCATGATAGAACACAGATGGAGATTGAGAATTACATCAAACTTATGATCTCATGAGTGAGATGTCATCAAAGAAATCAGTGGAGATTACTTGAGAAAAGGGGTTGGACAAGGAGAACTGGAAGAAGTTGTTGCACCTTCATTCAAAGGGTTGTAAGTACTTTTACTTGTTCTCATTAATAATCAATGCTTGGCCTGTTTCTTTCAAACTTATTCTTGTTCCATATGAGTTTGTCTGCAGTATATGGGTCTATATTTGAGCTAACATCAATAGAGTAGGAAGTCCATTGTATCTTTGTTTTTCCTACAGGACCTATCAGGGAGCTCAGGATCGAAGCTCAGCCAGGACTTTGCAAGGACAAACATCACTAATAAGGTACATATCTTTCTCCTTCTCTTTCATTTATTATATTGATTAGATCTAAAAGGAAGTCAGTGTCCATGTTAAGCACTTTTCTGTCTTGGCCTTAAGAGTCTAGAGACCAAGAGGGAATTCACTTGTCCACAGGGGGATTCACCTACAACAGAAATTGGCGACTCCATTGGGGAGGAGATCTAATTTTTGTTTCCTTTCCCAAATTTTTTTTTATCCCTTTTCCCACTCACTTGACCTTCTCCATATTGTCTTTTTTATTCTTAGATTTGTTTGATTGTGTCTTTATTTCATCATGATCACCCTGATTGACTGAATTTCCTTGATTTTTTGAGTTTCTGGGCATTTTTATGAGATTTTGCAACAGAGCGCTCCCCTTCCCTTGCTATCAGAGCACCAACACTCCCTGGTGGTCTTACACAAAGTGTTGGAATGCTCTGGTTCCCCTTACACCAGAGCGCTACCCCATTTTCAGTGAAAAATCCTCTAGTTTTTTCAGTTTCTGAGTTCATTTTTTTACTTTTGAATTTTCTCAGGGTTTCATACTCTCAGTCCATATTCTCCATTGGCTTTCAACACCTCACTTCTGAGAATTCATCCTCTTCTTGTTTGGGAATTTGACATTTTCTTTCCTTGACTTGAAGTCACTCTTTGTCTTTGTTGACCTAGCGTTAACTTCTTGTTTTCTTCTCCTTTATCTGACTGAGTGGAAACTTTTGTGAGTAAATCCAAAGGTCTGTGAACCTTTCCATCTGATATTTGAGGTCATTTTCCCAACATTTCTCTTTTGTTTGAGGTTTTTTTTGGTTCTTGTTTGCAAATTTGGTTATCTTTGTCCTTCTTTGTCCTTCTTGTGTATTTTTGTTTTGTGTGAGGTTTGCTTCTGTTTGTTTAATCCTGAAGTCTAATTGATATTTAGAAGTTTTACGTCTGATTATCATTCGCATATAAGCAAAAGAACATATTTTAGTGATTGGTTTGGATATTAGAAGGCATTTCTGAAATTTTAACATTGCATTGGATTTGATTGAGAAACAATTGTATGAGGACATTTCATCTTAGTGTTTGATAGTGAAAACAACTTTTTCTCTTTCCCTTAAATAGCCATTCATCGAAAGTCAAGACTACTTATCATTTTCTTGTGAATTTTTGGGAATTGAGTCATCGTACCATCAGTTTCATTTCCATACACCCTTTGAGTAAAGAACAGTTGTAAAATGAATGCTAATTAATAATTATCTAGAACATTTTGTTTTTAGGATCTTCCATGAACATTAGACTAGGATTAGCACTTTGTATTAGGCTGTGAGTACAACTCTCCAAAGTTTTCAAAATGAACATTAGCATCCTGAGATAGGGAGAGTCAAATCCAATTGTCGTATAGTCTTTTTGGGATCCCCCTCTCAGACAGGGGTTACGCACGAGGTTTCATTCGAGAGAATTACGGAGATTATCCCTCCTTGGTTCAATTGTTCTTAGTGGTCGGAACGTATATTGGGGGTCACTTGAGGGCATACCCACGATTATGTGTGGGAGCCTCTCGAGTTGATTTCAGACTTGTTATCCTACCCATACATTTGGATCAGACTATTGACTATACCCGCCCAGGGGCTGACTGCGAGTTGGTGTCCTTAGTTTCCATAATATTTAGGTACTTACATGAGGTGATAATGAAGGGAAGTCTCACTGTACCTGGAACAAACATTGGTCAAATTCACTCAGGCTCCTTGGAGGGTAAATCCCACCAAGGTGAAAGTTCGCTAAGCAAGTCGCCTTTGTAACTTTTCCACCATATCCTAGCCCCTTTTTGAATTGATCATGCGACATTGGATTTCATCACAAACTAGTACAGTCATCGAGAGAAGTTTTGTTTTCTTGGTTTTGATTCCTATATTTTATTAGTGTATGTTGTTTCTTCTTGTTAGTTGGCCCTAGATTTTCAGTGTGTATTATTATTCTCCAAAATTGAGCCTGTAGATGATAAAGGTCTTCGTCGATCACGTAGGATGCAAGGGCTACCTCCAGAAGGCTACCAACCCTTAACTCCTAACCCTCTAGAAGACAACTATCGTGGAGAGGTAGAAAATCAATCTGACGCTGGGAGTGTTGTTGCTTCTCCATTAGACAATTCAGAAGGCACTTTGGTTATGGTTGAGAATCCCACTCCTCGCACTACATCTGTGTCTGTAACCCCTCTCGAACCACTTTTCCTTCGTTTAGACTCCCTTGGGAACGTCATAGATGAAGAGGTCTCGCAGTTACCTGAGAGAGCATTTACTAAAACATATATGGGATCCATAGAACCAACCTTTGGTGATGAGTATAGGACTCCTATTTGTCCTACCACTACAGTAGATACAAATCCCACACCTACTCATTATGTATGGAGGACTTCATCAGGATGCAATCTCCATGATCATTTTGAATCCTTTCGACAACCCTTTAATCCTCATGACCCTCCTATTGAAACTGGGCCATCTGGTCAAACTATGAATCACCCCATCGATCAGGTTATTAACCCTACTATTGCGCTAGCACAAGTCTATCCTAATGCTGGACTCATCACCTCTACTCATTCCCAAGGCACTTCGATCCCTACCCCTGCTTTTACAAACTTTCATTCTACAGCTCCACATGTTCCGCATGATCTTGCTGGGACATCTTTTCACCCGAGAATGCAGACCCTAGCCAGCCAAATACATCCTACTGGAGGGAAACCACCATCTAGCGGAAGACCACCATCCTATGGCAGGCCTACTCCTCCTGGGGGACAACCACCTTTTCATGTTCTTCCTGGAGGGCAACCTCCCTTTGCCAGTCATACCCCAGCCATTAATCCACCGCTGGAAGGGGGGCAACCTTCGTCTACTGGAAACCCTTCACAATCCTTGGCAGTATCTTCTGGAGGCACATTTACCCAACCCCATGTTGGGGGGCACTCATATCATAACCCACAAGGAGGAGTATCAAATCATGCTCCTTCCAGACCGTCTTATGGACAACCTTATCCAGGTGGCATCCCAAACACCACCTGGAGTCCTCAAGGACAACAACTTTATCCTCCCCATGGGTCTAATGTGTATCCACCTCCGAGATCTAATCCTTACCCTCATCAAGGGCACAATGTTCATCCTCTTTCTGGGCAAGCAAATCATCTGGCTTATAATGCTCATAACCCACCAGGTTATGCAAATGTTTCTCAGCCATCGTTGAATCTTGTTTATTCTGGTCATCAATAACCGTATGTAGGAGGACCTACTAGTTACAACTATCCACCTAACCCAGTTTATGGTCCTACTGTTGTTCCTATTCTACACCAGTATCATCCGCAAATTAACTGACAGCTACCTCTCCTTGCGAATCTGGATCTCCTAGACTTGTCTCGGTTAACTAATGATCCTATTTTTCATTCACCAGTTTGTCCAGTTATTCCAGCTAAACTTCCTTCTGATATTCCAAAATTTGACAGAAAATCTGGCAAAGATCCAAATAACCATGTGATGACTTTCCATTTGTGGTGTTCATAAAACTCCCTCATGGATGATTCTATATGTTTGCGTCTTTTCCAACGAACACTTACTGTCTCTGCAGAAAAGTGGTATATTGAACTACCACGTGCTTCTTTTCATGATTTCAACTCCCTTGCCATGTCTTTCCTCACGCACTTTCAACTACCTATTCTCTACGAGATGGGTACTAAACTCTTGACCTCCCTTTGTCAAACTGACTCTGTGCATATCTCTGACCATATTCATGAGTGGAGATGACGACAAAGGATGATCAAGGTAATCATTCCTGACATATTATTGGCAGAATGGTTTACTAAATCACTTTTACACCCAATCACTCACGATGT
>JASDQU010507117.1:12530-27676 GCA_032191745.1 Picea mariana
ACTATCCCATATACACCACAACAAAATAGTGTTGTTGAGAGAAATAATCACACATTAAAAGAAATGGCTAATTGTGTGATCCAATCTAAGGGATTGAGTCTTAATTATTGGGTGGAGGCCATTAATTGTGCAAATTACATAGTAAATCACATTCCCACTAAGTCTCTAAAAACATAACACTGGAAGAAGCATGGAATAAAATTAAGCCATATGTAAGTCACTTCTGTGTATTAGGTAGTGTAGCATGGGCTCACATTCCTGACAAGAAAAGAAAAGATTTACAGCCTAAAAGTGAGAAGTGTATTTTTGTTGGATATTATGAAGATGTCAAAGGTTACATACTTCTTCAACCTCATTCCAATGAAATTATTATTAGAAGAGATGTTAAATTTGATGAAAATATCTTGGCCTGCGAGCCTAATTCAATATTTGTGCCTTCTTTGGTCTGCAATCCATCTTCGAAGTTTGTGCCATATTTTGTTGCTATTCTAGGTTCTTCTTCTTCTTCTTCAGGGAATGACAATGAAGATGAAAATCCACCTCTGCCTACTCACCTTCCTCTAGATGAGTCCATTGAACATGAACCCGCACCAACACCACCGCTTCCTAGATGGGTCGATTCAACTCGAGAAGGAGTTGGTGATCTTGTTAGTGATCCTTCATATCAATGTCGGACACGTTCAAAGTTCCAATGGGCCTCTTCTCTTTTGGCTCAATTTTCAGACACTCATGATCCAAAGACATTTGCAAAATCTTCAGGTCATTCGGATTGGGATACAACAATGAATGAATAGTATCGTTCTTTAATGGAAAACAATACTTGGGGATCTTGTATCTATTCTGAAAGAAATAAAACTTGTTAGATGTAAATGGGTGTACATAAATAAGTATGAATCATTTGGAAGTGTTGAAAGACACAAGGCCTGGTTAGCTTCCAAAGGGTTCTCTCAAGTTGAACACATTGACTATAATGAAACCTTTTCCCTTGTAGCCAAAATGAATTCCATTCGCCTTGTTCTTTCCCTTGATGCCTCGCATAAATGGGAGGTTCATCAGATGAATGTTAAATCTGCCTTCTTTCATGGGGATTTGCAAGAATAAATCTACATGGGACAACCTCCTAGCTATGTCCATAATGACTCCAACCTTGTTTGTCACCTTAAGATGTGTCTTTATGGTCTTAAGCAAGCTCCTCGAGGCTGCTTGGTATGCCAAAATGGAAAAATTTCTTCTTGATACCAGATTTTCTAGATGTCATTCTGACCCCAATGTCTATACCAAGAAAGTAGGAATCCATATCATAATCCTTGTTCTTTATGTTGATGACCTTATCCTCACTAGTAGTGACCCAAAAATTTTAAACCGTGTGAAAACTAGTCTTATGAAGAAATTTGAAATGACCAACTTGGGCTATTTGCACTATTTTCTTGGCCTCCAAGTTTTTCAAACCAAGGAATTTTTCTTTCATAGTCTAAGCATGCTAGTGACCTTCTTCGTCGCTTTCACATGGAAGGTTCTAAACCAACCCCTTCTCCCTTCCAGTATGGAGTCAAACTTGTTTCCACCTGTACTTATCCCGAAGTTGATGCCACTTTGTACCATCAGTTAGTTGGTATCCTCTTATACCTGACTCATACCCATCTTGGTCTTTCCTTTGTTGTTGGTCTTGTTGCCTGGTATACACAAACACCCCATGAAAGCCATTGGAAAGAAGCTAAAATGATACTTCGGTATGTCTGAGATGAAATTCACTCTGAGATACATTAAAACTCAAGGAGGAACCCTTTATTGGTTGGTTACACTGATTCAGATTGGGTCGACGACCCTAATGATTGAAAATATACTACACAATATGTTTTCAACCTTGGTTTAGGACTTGCCACTTGGTCCTATAAGAAAAAACAAGCTATTTCTTTTTCTTCAACAAAAGCAGAGTACCGAGCAATGGTTAATGCAAGTTCGGAAGCCTTGTGGCTTCGATAGATCCTCTTAGAGTTTGGATTCCAGCAACAACATCTGACCACCTGATGGTGTGACAATCATAGTTCCATCAAGCTCACCAAAGACCCAATTCAACATCAACACAACAAACACATCGAGCTACACCTGCACTTCATTAGAAATCTCATTCATGAATGAGTTATTGAAGTTCTCTTTTGCCCTACAAAAGATCAAGTTGCATATGTTTTCACAAACTCTCTTACTGAAGTGAATTTTTCCAAACTTCGATCTATGTTAGGATTTCAAGAAGTTGTCATTAAGGGGTGATAGACTCTAATGCCTCCTTCCTTCTCCTATTGTGTCACATTTGTAAATCCTTCAATCATATCCCAATTTTTTCTTAAGGGGGGATGTTAGGATATTTAGAGACTTAGGAGTTAGTTAATATCAACTTGATCTAATGCGTGATTAGGTAGAAGTGTGTTTCTTTAGTATGCATTTGTAGTTAGGTAATCTGACGGTCACGATATGTTCCCAACATAGAGTGATTTGACGAATCATATTCTCCTCAATCTTAACGACTACATTGATCCGTGGCTTAACACCTGATTGGTCCATGATCTCTATTTAAAGAGCATGGAGGGTCAATTTTTGATGATCGATTGTGAGAAATTCTCTTGTAAATCTCTCTGTAACATTTTTCTTTTGCATTAATATATTTTTCCAAGTGGCCACATTGGCTGGGGCCATGGATGTTTCCCCGTAGAGTTTTTCCACATCAAAACATTAGTGTGTTGGTCTTTCATTTGGTTGTGCGAGTGACTACTGAAGGTGTTCGTCCTTTATTGGAATACCTACGTTGCCAAACAAATATCACCAACAAAATCTATTCTCAACAAAATAAATACACGCTAGATTTATGACGCTATATATCTTGTAATATACATGAAACTTGAATCAAGCCCGAAAACCATAATTATTTTCTCTTGTAATTCAAAAAATATAATTAATTTATTAAATATTAGAAAATTTATATGAAATCCAATGTTGAAATACATACAAAGAAATCAATATTTATATAAATAAAAAAACTCATAGAATGATCAAATCATTAGAATATGTATTCTTGAAAGTGCCATGAAAACTAAGTAATACGAAAACCATGATTATTTTCATATTTAATTTAAAAAGTATAATTAATTTATTAAATATTAACAAATTTATATGAAATCCAATGTTGAAATACATACAAAGAAATCAATAAATATAAATAAAAAAACTTATAGAGTGCTCAAATCGTTAGAATATGTAGTCTTGAAAATGCCTTTAAAACTAGAAGTAATAGGAATAACAAATGTTTGAAGATGCGTTATAGGTAAATATGATAATCATAAACATCAAATAAAGTTATTTGGGTTCCTTCATATCCCTAACTTATGAAAACCTAAATTACAAGAGAGATTTATGAGAACACCACAAAATAAAAAGACAAATCCAATCCCCGTAACAATACTCAGTATAATGAAATACCAAATGGATAAACATATATATTTAATTCATGTAAATTCAAATCAAATATATTGACTACAATATTACTAATACATGTAAATATAACTCATTGGTTGATTGTTAAACATTTAAAGCTATTAAGTAAATCCAATGTACTATAACTAAATCCAATGTACTAGGAAATTTTAAAAAACATAACAAAATTGGCAACAAGTGCCTATACCAATTAATGTAAAAAAAGAAAATTGTTCTTATAGCTTTTTGGCTATTTATAGATTTCTAGAGTCAACTTTTTCAATCTGATTTCTTTCATTTTCTAAGCAACTTTTGGATTTCTTCAATGCATTGGTAAACATTATATGCATATTGTCGTGTAACAGAAATATCTATAAGCACATTTTCAAATCATATTGAATGTGTTCCACATCTAATTAGAAATGGTGATAAATGCCAATAGAGGTCATTATGCCAAGTACAACTCCTTGTAACCAAAGAAAGAATACTAATTGTTTACAATGCTAAAATTGGATAAGAGAAGACTACAATAAGAGAATACATGCAAGGCATATAAAATAAGTGACATTATATTTTCTGTTGTTAAAAAACGACAATAAAATATGTTTCTATTTCACATTTATAATGTAGGGTATCGAACAAATGAAGTTCAAAACACTTTGATATGTGAAATGTACTTGCTAGACACAAAATGATACTATTCTTTTGGTACACAAAAGACTTTCAAAAGGGCTGGTGGGGTGCCAAATCCTTAGCAAATACACGGTGAACAATGTCCGGAGAGAATAAAATCCCCTAGGGATATGCAAACGTTAAATATAATTGAGAAAACCCGGTTGATCCCTCTAGTATATAGGACAAGCAATTACAAAACAATCATTAAAATTGGAAAAATTGGTCTTATGATAACGAATTCACATGTCCAATACTTAAGAAGCTTCTCTTAATACTTAAGAAGATTATGTTAATGATCTAGATGCACCATGAGAGGTTGTAAAGCAAGATAGCTTGTAAACACATTGTTGTAAAACTGTACAATAAATAAAAGGATTTCTAGCTTAAGAGGATTGTTAATGCTAATTATCGAGATTACAATTCACAATTTCTTACACCATAGTATTGAGGGTCATAACAAAGCTTCCACCAATTGTTGATGTAGGATCATGGGTATGACCATACAAGTACATTACAACAAAACAAACTATACCTAAAAAAGTGTAATGGGAAATGAATGATGAATCTCTCTACCCTTGATTACATCTAGTACTATGTTTTGGATAATATAGATATTCAAATATTTATACATCAACACCAAGAATTTTTCAATCAATTGAAAAAACCAATTGAAATACTATTTTTTTTGTTAATGAGTCCAAGAGAAAATCAATGTAAATGCAAGTGAAATAAAATTCAACTATACTAAAAAGTTTAATCTCATCATTTAACTCACTAGAATCCATTGCTTTCCCCAAGAGTCCAAATATTCAATTCAATAAAAATAAATTCGAGAAAATGTAGGACAAAAAACTCTTCCTTGGGAAAAAACTACACCGTTTCGTAAAAAATCTATGAGTGTGTGTATTTGTATGTGCAAGTATTAATGTAAGAAGCGATATGGATAAAAAATCTTACCATGATCTCATAACACTCTTTAATTGAATCCCAAGAACACGAAGTAGATTTTTCTTCCTTTAATATCAACCAAGCCAACAAATGCCTCAACGACATACATTAGAGCCATGAATATGGTAATGATAATGAACTTATTTTCCTTGGGCTTCTTCCAATATAACAAGAGTTGGGATAGAAGATGAACCGTAAAGGGCATGGCCAACAATGTGGAATCTTGACCGAAGTAGTGTGAGGGTATGCAACTACTAAGAGGGAAAATAAAACCAAGTATTAATATATAGTTAGATTATAAGAAATAGGTCAGACCCCATAGGAAAGGGTCCTAGTCAAGCAATGAAGCGATCAGTGCCCGGCTATGCGCAAATCCTAGTGCCAAGGCCCAACCTATCTCCACGGACCCTTTGACCCTCGACACTCGCTAGCAGACCGAGTAAGAGGTAATCACCAGATAAAGGTAATTCGGTGGGGCATCTCGAGGGCCCTCCACACTTGCTAGCAGTCCAAGTCAGAGGATGCTGAGACACCGAGTAAGCCTCTCTGGGAGGCATGGTGCTAGGGTAGGTGCTTAGCAAGGCAAAGACGCTATCAACGCAAGACTAGGCGCCAATCCTGGCGCCAGTATTGGTAGTCATGGGGCCGGAACGCTCATCCCTATTAGTATAATAGTCATGGGGTCGGAACGCTCATTCCTATTAGTATAAGAATCATGGGGTCGGAACGCTCAACTTTTCAGGGTAATAAGTCTATCCATCCCAATTGATTTTGTTTTGATGTTGCTATTGCCTTTGCCGAGTACGAAGTATGTTCCTATATCTGTTGGACCAAAGGATTACCTTCGGTTCAATTAGCGAGGGAAAGAAACACCCCATCAAAAATGTTCAGAACTTAATAGTTTCAATTTGTTGGAGAACAAGAAATTCTACTAAAACTCAAGATCAAATTATGTAGGAAGCTAAATGCCAACAACAAGATGATATATGTCATGCAAATAACAAGTTATCTTGTGCATCCAAATTTTGGTGGTGTTATGTATCTAGTAATTTATAGAGAATCAAGTACAAAAGACATGTTTTGTAATTGGAAAGGGGAAAATTCTCTATGTACAAATCGAATCACACTAGGGAAATGAAAAAAAATGATGAAAGAAACAAAATGCTAGCAATGAAAACTATGTTACATGGATCATCATTAGGAATACCTTGCTTCACTTTCCCAACTAGATGATCTCTTATGTCTATAACCATTGTGAATATTCCTCCTCCAAGATGAGAAAAAAAGTTCTACAATTGAGGCCCCAAATCCATAACCAACTATTGAGGCGTCAACAACCCCCCAAGTCAATTGACTTGGGGACTCACTTTATTTATTTTTTTAATTGAGACTCATTAAGTAGACCCTATTCTCTTTGTTTTTTTATTTTTATGCCTAGTTGATGAGTGTGTCTTTTTGGATGGAATCATGTTGTATATAGGCTTGCTAGACATTCTTCTCTTTTAGTACGATCACGATAGTATGCCATAATTGCATTGTCAATCTATTTTTTGTTCATTATTTTTTCTTTCATGTATCTGTTGCATTGAATGCTTCTTAGTATTTATTGTTGTGCCTAATGGTTTTGAATGGCTTCGATCAACTTAAAAGTGTTATGTAGCCTTATCTATGGTCAATGAAGTTTTTCTACATTATTCACCAACCCACAACTAAGTTTTGGGAACAATCGACAATTTCACCAAATGTTGGGTATGAGGTGCATTGGGGTCCAACTGACCTCATGGATTAAAATTAGTTAGGTGTCTACAAATCCTACCAATGTCAATTAGTGCATTGAAATCTCATATAATGTAGATATAAGATGACCAGACATAATTTGATTATGGTGAATCACTATCCCGAAGGGGACCTAGACTTTTGATTATAAACTCTTTTCTATGCTTTTCATCTCCCCCTTTGAATTGATAATAACCATTATTTTGTGCCAAGGAGGTAGGTTGGGATTCATTGATTATGGATGTTGTGAAACTAACATTAAAATCGGGTCTATGAATATTCATTTGAAAAGTTAACTATATCTTTATAATTGTTGTAGGTTTCTAGAACAACAAATTTCAAACTATTCATTTGAAAAATTGACTATATCTTTATAATTGTTGTAGGTGTCTAGAACAACAAATTTCAGTCGACAAATATACATTCATGATTGAATGAAAAGTGAACAATTTTTTTTTTTATCACCACTCACTTTTCATGAGCTATGATTATAATTACAAATATGTCAGCCTCTAATCTATATTGAAAAGTCATAAGAAAAAAATGACAAATTTTGGAAAACCTCACATGAGGTAAAGAAAAAAAAAAAAGGATCCATATAATAATAAATTTGTTTAAAAGGCCACACCCCTAAGAAAATGAAAAAATTGTAACAAGAAGTTGAAAGATCTAGAAAAAGGTATTCAAATGTCAAAGGGAGTTGGAAGTCCAAGATCCACCAACCTCTTTTAAAAATAGAATTTCCAGGCTCTAAGGGAAAGGGGCAAATTTCTTGAAGTGAAAATGAACTTCCACATGGAAAGGGGAAACATAAGGGATGGTTATCAAAAACTTAGAATCTATAAATGTAATTTTTGCTAAAAACACGGAGGGATTTTTTTTCTTGACATTGTAAGCTTTCTTCTTGTTAATGGAGAATCCACCATTAGCCAAAGTTTTACTAAATAGTTTTTGAGTGATCATAGAATTAGTTGCACACTGTTCTCTCTTTTCTTATGATGTGATAGAAGGCTATGAGCTTTGGTTCCTTATTTGTTGTATATTTTTCTTATACACATGGTATTTGATCTTACCACTACAAGGAGAACACCTTCTAGTAGAGATTTTTGCAAAGGTTTTTAGTGTTACAAATTTTGGATTTTTTTTCAAAAAAACCTCTGCTACAACCTTCTCTATTGATTGTGGAGGTTTTAGTGGATGTTCCATATATCTAAAAATATTTGGGTGGGATGAGGTTGTAGAAGAGGTTTTTTTTTGGTGTTATTCTTGTCAAAATGCATCAGTGCAATATTGACGAATACACACCGGTGTGTTAATATAACAACAACACACTGGTGTGTTAATATAACACAAACACCCCGACACGTTAATATAATAAAAAAATTCTTGGTACATTTATAACTATTGCGCACTAGTTCCACCTTTTTATCATATGCAGAGCACCGATGCTCTTATAATTTCTACGCAATGGTTCCACCTTGTTTGTGTATGAAGCACTGGTGTGTTTTAGGATTTGTACACCTCGATGCATTTAAGTTACACTGAGCATCGATGTGATCAATTTATCCAGAGACCGATGCATGTAATATAACGTGCACACCAATGCTTGTGTAATTAGTACATACCGATGTCTTTTTTACAATGTGCATCGAAGGGTAGTGAAATTTCGAATATTTGAGGTGAGATGTCGGCGCCATTATTTTTACTAAGAATTGGTGCGTATATTACAGTAAAGGCACTGATGCGTAAATAATATTTATAACCCAGTTTCATATAATAATCTTAATGCATTAACACTTAAATTATTTTTTGTGCCTCAGTGTATATTTTAAACATGAGCACCGTACAATTTTGAAATGATAAATATTAGTGTACATTATATCGTTTATAGAATGGTGCATTTTTTCAATAGTTCATACTGGTGCGTTATGATAATTAATGTGCACCTATGCGTATGACTCCTCAAAACACATCGCTTTATGTTCAACAACACAAGTATTCCAAAAGAGGACAAACACCTTCAGTAACCACTAACACAACCATATCAAAGATCAACACACCGAGACAAATATGCTTGATTTTCAAAGACAAATATTCCAAAACATACAACTTGTAGTAATATTCAATTATATTTATTGTCATTCACAAGTTGAACTATTGCCATTGCTTGAGCTACGTGCATGCCTAATTTATTCATCATTTGTAGGTGATGTTGTAATTTGTTTTTTTAGCATAATGTTTTCTTGATCGAATTGTTTTTTATGTTCTGCCTCTTCATCTTCCATTTACAAACATAGAAATAAACTGTAATAAGTATATCTACATTTATATATATAAAAAAATATACATGATTGCATAAATAAAAAAAACATACCTTAGCACCAAGTCTTTCATAAACAATACACATTTTTTCAAAGCTATGCTTCATGAATTCTCTCAAAATATCCTACGTTGGTTTCATTCCATACTTTGTTTCCTGCATGTTTAATACAACATGACAACGCATAGTCGATATAATCAATACAATTATTTCTTGTTTTTTCATTAATTATAAAACAAGGGAAGTTAAACAACATAACTACTTACAAATTGTTCAATTAAACTTTCATTCTTCAACATATACTAACAACACATACTTAACCCAATGTTTATCAATTCATGGGTTGGTTCCTCTTTGTATGTTAGCACCTACTAGAAGGCATCCATGGACAAGTGTAAATTAATTATTTAAATATAAATATCACAATAAACATGAAATATTAAGAAAGGACAAAAACGTAAATACTGAAAAAGTAAATGCAGTCAACCCTTTTAATCCTTGTTGTCCTGTCTTATGTGTTGAATGGATTTTATTTGTTTTTCTTTTCTACAACAAAACAATTGAAAATTAGTATTTCACGCGATACTTAAATTCAATGTACATAAAAGAAGAAATAAATGATTACATATCTTTGATGCACATTGTAGTTGGGATGACTCCTCTCACAACACAATTTTGTTAGTTTATTTTACCATCTTCTTCTACATTTTTTTTGAACATTCGTATCGACATGTCTTAGTTTTCCCCTTGTTTGTCCCTTGGAATTTTTAAAATCTCCCTGACAAACAAAAAAAAATAAAATTGGAATTATTAGATATAAAAATTACTTATTATTTTTTTAAATAAGATCCCARTGTGTATAGTAACTTCATCCRCACCGGGGTGCAAAAAATATTTATACGTACCAGYTCATTAACCATACATATACGCACTGGTACAATAAAACAATGTTGTTGCAAAATTGAAAACGTTTTACAAATTTTTGTATTCAGCCAGTGYTTTATGAATTAAGAAAAGCACAACTTCCTAAGTATTGTTTATTRCGCACCATGTGTTAAAAATCTGAGAGAGATATAACACAACAAGAAAGCATGCACATAGAGCCAATATTTATCCTAGAAACCCTTACCTGGGAGAACCAACACCTCCATAGATATTTATTAACCCTGGACAAACCAGTCAAGTGAGGCCAACACCAACCATTTGAGGCTACTTGAGGCTACTTGATGCTTCTTACAATGGAGTATATCAAGCCATTAAATAGGCTTCATAAATTACAACCCTAATTCCTTTACTAGAATTAGATTACGATGCAAAGAGGTGCATGAAGTGGAGATATTCATTCAAAGACATGCATGGACATGCATAGCCATGCATATCCATGCATGGTTTGGAGATAACCATGCAATGGAATGTAAAGACTCACATAAAATCCCATGGGTTACCCAACATCATGGGCTCATAAACCAGTAAAGGTAAACCCAACAATGACCAAATCAATGACTCTATGACCAAGTCAAAATTAACCCAACATTCCCCGTTTAAACTTGACTTGGGATAAACACCTACCCCCTCATAGTTTATAATCTAGGTATCATGAATACAACATGACCCCCTTTCACCTAGGTCTATGTCTAGAATTTATACCAATGAACCATCAAACTAGGGGTACTCATGCCTAAATAGGTCTTAGAGCCATATATCCATTTGCATATGATAAAATCCAAATCCAAAAAAATAATTACAGTTGTATGCCCAAGCACATGATGCTATGAAACATCAACTTATTTCATTACAAGCATCCCTCCTGCTTCAAATACAATTACATAGACCAAGTACTTATATTATCACTGCATTCTCAAGCACATGATATAAGAAGCATATACCAACATCTTTACCAGCATACCTCCTTGCTCCACATACAATGAGCCTAAGCACTCATTCACCAAGTACTTCTTCCTTAATGCACTTTCGCCTATCCTCCATGTTGATCCACTATATGCTTGAGAAAATGATGCAAGAATCATATAATATGTTATTTACTAGCATCCCTCCTTGCTTAAAATATAGTGAGCCAAAGCGCTCATTCACCAAGTACTTCATCCTCAATGTGCTTCTGCCTATGATACACATCAATCCACTGTATGCCTGATCAAATGATGCAAGAAGCATCTATCATATTTTTTACCAACGTTCTTCCTTTCTCTAAATACACTGAACCAAAGCACTCATTCACCGAGTACTTCATCTTCAATGCACTTCTACCTATTCTCATAAACCATAGTATTTTCATGTGTCATTCACCATGGTTCATAAATCCTGTTATCTCACAATTTGTACTTGTCCAAAAGGGAAAGGCTAAAGGAGAGCAAATTGGAGTAACAAGAGGTTGTCCTATCACTATCACCTTAATAAGACACCTCTTTCTATTTAGGGGTGAAATCTTAGGGGAGACATCCCTGATGACCTGGGGTTTTGAGAAGGAAAAGGTTGAGGTATCAAGAAAAGTTAGCCTTCTCACAAGTCACACCAATCAAAAAGTCCCAAAGGTTTAACAAAATGAAGCAATGATATGCTTAAGTGTACCTGCCCATAACAAGACAACAAGAAAACACTATTTTTGCAATTACAATTGATGTTAGTGCTTCATAAAACCTTGGACTTGTCAATGAAAGCAATAAGTTGATATAAGATGAAGCAAACATAAATCTATAAAAAAATGCATATACGATGATGGCTTCACAATCAATGCCTTTAATAAGCTTCAAAATGACCCAAAATGATAATATAACAATAGAAATATGCTAGCACTTGTCAGAAGCTAATGAGGCAATGTAAAAATCAACTTTAGTAATTGCTTTTAGGAGCTTTTACTGCTGTAATGATTGGTTGTAGCTTACTTTTTTAACAACAACAAGAATGTTAGTAGATTTTTCTAATCTAGGGTTAGGAAATGTTAGAAAATAGCTTGAGGTATAAGATTTAAGGGTTGTTCTCATCAATCAATCAAGCATAAGGTCTAGATCAATGTCTTGAGGGATAATTGAGTCACTTTTTGCAGCAACAATCTTGAAGGAATCAAATGATAAAGTGTGAACCAAGGACAAGAGGGCTGATGGTTGAGATGTTGGTAACCCAAGGCCTCAATCAACAAACCCTAGGAGGAAATCAACCACTAGGAAGTAGGTAACCCTAGGAGGATGAGACGAACAAAGTTCACTCACACAAGAATTATCCAAAATACTTGGAATATAACATAATAATCCATGTAGGAATAATGTATAAAATATGAATAGATAAGATATGATAAGATGATTTACAATTGAGAATGAGGGCTCATTTATATACCCATGCAGGGGTGCCCTTAACCAATAGTCATGTCCTTTGAGACATGACCTTTCATTATTAATAATTATTATTTATTAATTAATTATTATGTCATGAATATCTATTTTATATGTATATTTATGTTCATAACATTGCCTTCACCTTAAAAATGCTTTGTCCTCAAAGAATACTTTATGGAAGACTTATCTATTGCTCTAGCTTGTAATTAGTGTCTCATGCTTCTTCATTATTGAGTCAGTAATCGTTGAGGACCTGAGACGATAGGATCTTCTAAGCGCTGAGAAGAACTGTCACATTGTAAACGAGTCTGCCCATCCTAATTCTATATTCTGCATGGGAAGTTTATAAGGTTCTTGGAAAGAACTTGATGTATTTCGACTCCCATGATAGCTTCTATTTTGAGCATCACTTGTAGTGGAAGTAATATTCTTCGACATACTGGTCATTTGTTTATGTTGATACAAGGATTGGCTAAAGTATCGATTTTTGTGATTAGGATGTCGATAAGGCATCCTTGCAACTTGATCTTTACTTCGTATACTTGTAGATTTTTCTTGATTAACTTTTTGAATTGAGTTTTCTTCATATCCCCGATTTGTTTGTATCTCGACATTTGAAAACTTCTTTACATCAGTTGGATTTGCCTCCTTTTGAGTTGTAAGGTTGATTGGGTCTGTCATCGTTTCCTTATCGACTAATGATGTTTTGCGATCTATCTTTTCTTGTAAAGTCTTCTTATCATGCTTCAACTTTTTAATTTGAGTTAATAAATCTTGATTATGTCATCTTAATCATAAAAGTTCTTCCTTATTTTTTGACCTATTGTCTTTTTCTGATTCTAGATTCTCCTTTCTTTCGTCCTTTAAGATTTTAATTTGTTCAAGTAACTTCTGGTTAAGGTTCCTTAGGCAAGAGATTTCTTCCAGTTGATTTCTCCTTGAGACCTTGATTTTTTTGTTCTAAATTTGCATTCCCTTGCTTCTTGTCTTTTAACTTTGTAAGTTTAACTAGTAAATTTTGATTATGATTTTTTAATCGTAATATTTCTTCATCTCGTTCTAGTAAGTCTTGGTCCATTTTTTGTCTTTCAGTCTTTAGTTCTTTATTTTGTGCAATGAGTTCCCGAATACGCTCTTTGAAGTAACGATTATCTTTCTGTGTTAAACCAATTAAAATATTTTCCCTTCTCAATTTCAAACTGTAATTTTTTATTGCTTGCTTTATAATGTCCTAGTTCCCCTTCCAATATTCGTGATTGTATTTCTGAATTATTTTGATATTCTTCCATAATAAATGATTTTTAAATGTTTCTTCAATGCTTTTAAAAAAAAATCATTTTCCTTATACTTCTTTCACTTTATAAATAAATATCTTATATAAAATATTATACTTCTTTCACTTTATAAATAAATATCTTATATAAAATATTATACTTCTTTTTTATATAAAATGAAAAAGTAATTTCAATACCTTTTAATATTTTAAACTTAATATATGACTCACTTTTATAATATAATATATTCACTTTGTCACCTTTTTCTTTTTTAACCTTTTCTTTTTTTAATTTCTTTTCTTAAAAGCTATCTTAATAATATAATAATATATTCACTTGTCCCCTTGTTAATACCTCAACTTAGAAATGAATATTAAATACACCTTGAATTATCCTCTTCCTAACTTCCAATTGGCCCTTTTTTATAATTTTGAATTGGCTTTTTTTTGTTTTTTTATAACTTGAACCTTTATATTTTGTTGGATGGCTCTTAATAAATTCTCCCTTATCCTTTTATTAAATAATCCTTATAACTTTACACCTTTGATATGCTTATATTTAAATACTCTATCTATTTAATAATCCTTTGATTGTACTTTTTCCTTAATATAAGGTATAAAAAGCACTAATGAAAAGTAACTTTTTTTTTTAATGATATATTATAAACCTTGGAATATAATAAAGATCCTTTATATTTTTTTTCCACGTATAATTTCCTCTCCACCTTTTTTCCAATATCCGTTTTCTAAACTTGATGAAATGCTTTATAAACCCCGATGTAATTAGAGTAGGCCGATTTATATGGTTAGTCAACTTTAATTGTTTTATGTAAAGATGTTTTTCCAACCATACGATCACGAACTTTAATGTAGGGAAGTGCAAGTTATCAATAAATGAAGGGACAAAAACCAACGACAACTATAAATTCTGTACGACAGTGGATGGTAGGAAAAAGTGGATTGTATGGACAATGCATCAGATAATATGGAATGTGCGATCAGACAGACAGATAAGGACGACCACTAATATGAATTTTGCAGAGAAAATTTGATGGTTGTAATGATCAAAACAAAGTAGGGTAGGCAGATTATGTGGTTGACTTAAATAGCACCTTAGGAAATTTAATGAACCATATGGTCTCTACTTAAAATGAATGTCATGCAATTAATTCAATGGAATTGCAAAAAAATATTTTTAATGGTGAGTGCACAAAAATGTACGGAATCAGAAAGATTGAGTGTAGGCACAGTAAGTACGGTTCTAAGTACGGTGAGTGCAGCTGGTGTAAGCATGAGTGAGAATTTATTTTTTTAATTCTTATATATATATATATATATATAT